>PVJX010029906.1:0-17175 GCA_004027295.1 Dolichotis patagonum | reverse complement strand
GCTGACTGAGGTCCAGGACGCATGTGCTCCGGGCCAGGGGACAAAGAGGCCAGGTGGCAGCACATGGCTGTGGATAGGATGCTGGGAGCAGAGTCCAGAGCTCCCTATTCCTGCTCCTTCGGCCCCTTGACTTCACTCCTCATCCCCCACCATAAACACATAAATGAGGAGCAAGTTCCAGGTAGGGTCAGCTCCCTGAACCCTGCATGACACGGGCATGTGGAGGTGGTGCCATCCCTGGGGCCTGGTATCCTCCAATGCCGCCTGGAGCACAGGGCTATGGGCTAGGGGCCCAGCGGCCAGCGCTTCACTATCCCGTCCAGGTAGAAGCCTGTCCACCCTGCCATATCTACTGTGACCCTGGGCTGGGGACAGAGAAGCCTGGGAAGGGGTGCTCTGGGGGTCCCACAGAAGCACGAGGTCTTGACAGGAGCTGCTGGCCCCCTGCCTACCACTAGCTGTCTGCTGCTGCCTCGCCTCTGCCTGCTTCTCTCCACCTCCTCATTGCCACTTAAACCCAGGACTCAGGTGGGCACACGAGGCTGGCACCAGGTGTTGAGAATCATGGTGGACCCCAGAACCTGGGCCCCACCTGCCAGTGCCCAGAACTCTGTTCCTCTGACTGCCTATCATTCCTTGGTGCTTAACATGCCCTACATGATGCCATCTTTTTTTGTTTCCTCCTTTCAGCATTGGGGATTGAAGCCAGGGCCTTTGTACCAAGCTCCATCCCAGCCCATTTTTTAAATTTCTATGTTGCAATGAGGTTTTGCTAAGTCAGTAAATTGCCCACGCTGGACTCAAAAACATTCAAATTGTCCTGCCGGAGCCTCTCCGAGTACTGGGATGACAGGGTGTGTTACTGGGCTAGGCTCTCCATCCTCTTCTAAAGCCTGTCCCAAATCCGGGGCCCGTGTCCCTCTTGCATGTTCTGCAGCTCAGGCACCAATGCCCCTGGCCTGCTCCTTGCCTTGGCCTCTCACCTGGCGTGTGGATATCACCCAAGCCCTTTCTGCATGCCCTGTGGGGTGGTGGGGCAGCAGGTGGCAGGACGAGGCTTTATGGGGCTCACACTGCAGCAGGGATACAAGGGACACGGGAGTCAGGAATCAACCCCACTAGAGAAGCAAAGCCGGCTGGGGACCACCCTGTCGTGGCCTGCTGTGGCAGCCCGAATGACACAAGGTTATGGGGAGACGCTCCTGGGCAGATGGGGCCACAAGGACAGTGTGGAGGGCAGGGACAACCTGGACATGGGAGAGGAGAATGGATGGGAAGTGTCAACATTTCCAGCAGAGGAGTGAGGTGATGGCTACAGGACACTCTGGCTCGGTGGGGGTGGGGAGAGGGGAGCCCAGCAGAGGGCAGAGCCCAGGGACAGGGGTTTCATTTGGACTTGCAGGCAGGTCCCTCGCTCCCAGAGCAGGGTGTCACCCAAAGGAGAATGTGCCCAAGTGTTAAGATGGGCATGGCAGCTCATGTGGCCCAGGTGCATGATGACCAAAGGCCCATGGGGTGAGCACACACATACTCCCACAGCATCCACTGGGGGTGACCTGAGTGCCCTCACCAGCAGTGAGCTCCCACACCAGATCAGATGCCTGCTTCTTCCAGGAATGTGGGCTTCTGGGCCAGAGGCAGGTTCAGGGCTGGGAAAGGACCCAAGTCTGGAGCTAAAAGTAAGGAGGGGCGAGGCCCTGTTGTCCTCGCACTCAGGAGGCTGAGGCAGCATGGCTGTGAGTTCGAGGCCAGCCTGGGGTACCTGGTGAGACCCTGTCTCAAAAAACAAAAAAATCAAAATGAAACAAACAGCAAGGAGGAACTGCCAGAAGGGTGGGTCTGAAGCATAAGGGGACGGAAGGGAAGGCTGTGGGCTGAAGGTCTGGGTTCTTCCACCCAGGTGCATACAGCAAGAAAGGAAGCTGGGACGCAGGGGGTAGGGAAGGTACCAGAGGCTGGGTGCCCAGCTGAGGCAAGGTGGCCCTGAGGGCTGTGGCCTTGTGCATAGGGAAGTCAGCACAGGAACAGGGACGGGGCACCAGCTGCAGGATGGGGTACAGAAGCCCACATGCATGCAGCTGAAGCTGGGTGAGGTGGCACAGGCCGTGTCAGCCCAGCACTCTGAGAGGCTGAGGCAGGAGGATAAAAGTTTCAGACCAGCCTAGGCAATTGAACAAGGCCCTGTCTCAAAAAGTTAAAAAAGCCTCTGGGCTCAACCCCCTACACCACATACCCGGTTATCTGGGGTTCTGGACCCTGGGGCACGTCCCAGGGATCCTTGAGGCCTTCCTTTCCCACCTGCCCAGCCCCGGCGGGCCCACACTTTGGGAGGGTGTGCGGCCCCTTTAAGCCGCTCGCACACGCGCGGCCGGGAAGGAAGCGCGGGCGTGCGCTCTCCCGTGGGCCGTGCGCGGTGACGCGGCGTGGGGTTTCCCGAGGCTGCGGGCAGGGGCCGCCGCGCCCATCCCGATGGCTGGAGGCGTCTGAGGGGCGGACGACGGCGGCGGGCGGCGGCGGCGGCGGCGGCGGCGGGCGCGGGTGGCGGGCGCGGGCGGCGAGGGCAGCGGGCCGGGACCGGAGCACCGCCGCGCGGACCCGACACCTCGCCGGCTCTGCCCGCGGGCCGCGAGCGCAACGACCGACGGCGGCGGGGAGACGGGCGCAGGGCGAGGTGAGCACGGCCGGTCTGCCCCCAGCCCTGCCCCGGAGTCGGGTCCCGAACCACAGCCGCGGCCCCGGCCCCGGCCCCGGCCCCGGCCCGGCCTGTGGTGGGGTCGCCACGCCCGGGCCCCGCCGCGCGCTCTGCCCCACCCCCACCCGTCCAGCCGGCCGCGCCGCTCTCCGCCCCACCCGGGTGGGGCCGGGTCTGGGGGTCTGGGAGCTTGGGGGACGGGGGCCGGGTGCAGGCCGGGGTCTGGGTAGCCTGGGCCGGGGCCTGGGGTCGAGCGCGGGCCTGGGTCCGAACGCGGGTCGGCCTACGCGGGCATTGCCCCCGCGACGGCAGCAGGGCGGCGGAGCGGTCGGGGGCTCCGCGGAGGAGGCTGCGGCCTCGAGGGGACCCAGCCTGACCCGAGCCTGTCGCGCCGCCGCCCCGCGAGACCCGGCCGGAGGCACCAAGCAAGACCGCGCCCTCGGCGCGCCGGAGCGGAGCCTGGGCCTCTCCCTCGTCCTGGCTGCGGGGCGCGTGGCCCCAAGGAGACGCCGGCCCCCAGGCCGGACAGCGGCCCGGAATGAATGGGCTCTGCGTCCGGCCGCCGCGACAAGATGGCGATGCGCGCCTTTGTCAGCAGGGCCGCGCCGCCCGCGGGCCGGGCGGAAAACAAAGGCCGGTGGGGCCCGCGACCCGGGGGGCGGAAAGCCGGGCCTCAGGTCAAGGCCCCGAGCCCCCGCGGGTGGGTGGGAGGTGGCTCCGCAGTGATGGGCCTGGGCTGTGGGCCCCGCGACGTTCAGGTCAGCGTCTGCTCGCTATGCCGATCCCCTCTGCAGGGCGGTTCTCTGGCGATGGCCATCACTGATGGCAGAGTCTTTATTTTGGGAGGGGGCGATCATGGGGCTTACGCGTGAATCACGAGCAGTTCTAAGGTAGCCCATAGTGTCGGTTTGGGAAGTATTAGTGGTTTTTGTGTATTTTTAGGTTGCTATATGAGAGGACAAATCTCAAAAAATACTCAGTGGTTAAGTAGTAGCTTATAAGATTGATCGTTAACTAAGAAAATGTAGGTTATCTTTCATGATTAGCAAATACATGGAAATATTAGTTCTGTGAAAAGTTCCAATTGAATGAGGATTTTGTGGCCAGCATTGTCACTAATAAGGTTTAAGTTCTTTTCTGGTTTGAAGCTGTAGTTTCTTTTTAGGGAAAGGGCTTTTTATCTGAAACTAAGGTTTTTAGTTCTCCTGCTAATATTAGTGTCTTCTGGATTCTTCCGGCCAGGACATATTGCAAAAAGAAAATGAGCAAGCAGTTCCCTTTTTGCTTCCTTAACTGACACTGGGTGTGTAGCCAAGGATGGATCTGGTGCTACCAATATGGAGACAGGTCTGCAGCTTTCAGGCAGCAGGCAGTCTGGTTTTTGGACCTGGCGGTCCTTTTCACAGGCAGTGTCGGAGATGGAGTGCCGGAGATGGAGTGCCGCTGCTGGGAGGGCGAGGCTGGGCTGCAGGGGCCTGCCTGGGTGCTGTCTCCCAGGCTGCAGGTGCCACAGTCTCCTGGAAAGTGAATCTGCAGAGTCAGTTAGGTTTCCTGGCCTTCGAGGTCCTGTATTGTTGGACTCCAGAGGACCCTGAGGCCCAGTGTCAGCACTCACTCATCTGGTGCTGCTGGACCCTTAAAGGTGTTTGTGTATTTTTCGTGTAGCGTTGAGAATTGAAACTAGGGCCTTCATATTTATCTTTTTGTTATATTTTGAGATAGGGTCTTGCTAAGTTGTTCAGGCCCAACTAGCATTTAGTAATTGTGCCTCAGCGACCCAGAGTGCATGTACCACCACTTTTGGGTCAAGGACATTTTTGCACAAAATTTTGAGAACACAAAGCTTTAACTCGGATTGACACTTGTATGAACACACTGGACAAAAATAGTTCTTGAATAATACCTGAATTTACAGCAACGTTAACTCAGACAAGTACTAAACAGAATGCCCTTTAGTGATGCTTAAAAGATGATTTTTCTTTGTTAACCTCAGTTATTTCTGGTTTTGGGGGAGGGAAGGTGTAGTAATTTTCCTCAGATTCAAAAGACTGCAGAAGCTGGTGTCCTAATAAGCCTGTAATTCCAGCTATTTGGAGGTTGAGGCAGGAAGATGCCCAGTTTGAGGCCACCTTGTTCAACTTAGTTCAGCCTGTAAAATGAAAAGGCTGGGAATATGGCCCAGTTAGAGCACTTGCCTAGTTTTGGAGATGTTCTGGGTGCCATCCCCTGTTACCCTACCCTGAAAAAAAAAAAAAAAGCCATAAAACTGTCTTTGAGTAAAGCCATGAATGTGTTTCACCCTTAGTGAGTTTGATTTCCAAGAGTGTATCATGTAGGCAGGTTTATGTTCACTTGAGAAATAGACTGACTTTATGAGAAGGTAATTAATTTCTCAAAGCAGATATTTGTGCAATGCTGTCAGAATTATAGAAGCTTTGTTCCATCAGTTGCCTGAAAATTTGTGTTATTCATTGGTTTTACTGGGAAAGTTACAGCTCTAAAAATAGCTTTGTGAAGGGAATAGAAAGATCTTCTGGGTGTCTGTACTTACCTACTTAATTCTTACTTTAGTGAGCAACACTGGTTTTATTCTGGAAGTGCAGTATTGGCATTTATTATAATTTCTTCATTGGATTGTTTTTCTCTGCCCAAGAGATTTGGCTCATGTCAGTCTCTAAATTGGATTAAATTCTTGCTGCCTGGATTTTGGCTTTGGCATTAGTGGATTGGTAATAGATATTCCCAATTTCATTATCTGGGCTGGACCATATGGCATTGCTGTTATTTTGAGACCCTACTTAGTGTAAGTCATAAGACAAGGAGCATGAATTTTTAGGATCTTTCTAAAACCTGGTTTAAATTCGCATTTCAGATTTGTATGTGTTGACTATCAGTGGTTAGAAAAATTATGAAGTAGTTCAGTTAAGAGGTTGTTTTGGTGAATAGAATAGGGAGTAAAAGCAAAATTAAGCCAGGCAGGGTGGTATGCTCCTGTAATCCCACTCACTCAGGAGGCTGACACAGGAGAATTGAAAGTTTGAGCCCAGCCTGGGCAATTTAGAGATTCCCTGTCTCAAACCCAACAAATAGAAGACAAATTTAAATTGACATAGAGCAGAAAAATAATTTATGAAATGGAAGTACTTTAACAGTGATTATGTGGAATGTGTACTGATATATTATTATAGAGGTGCCATGTCACGGTAGCTGTCAGAAAGCAATGGAGGACTATGCTTTTTGTTTCTTTTTTCAATGCTAGGGATTGAACCCAGGGCCTTGTGCAATCTAGGCAAGAACTGTACCACTGAGCTATACCCTCTGCCTGGTTCCCTTTTTATTTATTTATTTATTTATTTATTTATTTTTATTTTGGGGGGATATCAAGGATCAAATGCACGACCTCGTGCTTACCAGGCAGGCGCTTGTCCCTGGCCTCCTGGTCCCCTTTTTAAAATTTGATATAGGATCTTTTAAAATTGCTGGGTTGACTTCTGAACTGCAGTCCTCCTGCCTCAGCCTCCTGCCTCAGCCTCCTGTGTAACTAGGATTACAGATGTTTGCCACCACCCTGGGTGAGACCACACCCATTTAAAATTTGGAGTTTTGTTGCACGACTCTCATTCCCAAGCCATGGGCAGGCCATCTCCCAGCCTTGGAGCTGGCTCGCAGGTGAGTGTTTTGGTGAGTGCTCTTGAACCATTTGGCCTCCTTTTGTGTGAGCCCTCTTTAAGGGCCACAGGGTTCACTGGAAACTACTGCTGGCTTCCAGTAGTGTAAAGCACTATGCATTCCTTTCTTGTTTTTTTTTTTTGTTTGTTTGTTTTTTTGGAGCGGTACCAGGGATCAAACTCATGACCTTGCGCTTACCAAGCAAGCACTTAAACCATAAATCTCTGGCTCCTTTCTTGTTTTTTTTTTTTAAGGAAGTGTTTATCTTTAGAATTCTGACGTTTCTAGAAGCTTACTGATTTAAAAACCAAGATTATTTGAGGTAATTCTTAGGATTATTCACTTGAACTCACGTTTGCTGTCAGTAAAAGGTTACAATGGGCTGATAATTTGTTGCTTCATGGGCTGTGCTGGGCCCTCAGCTAGGGTCCCTTATTTGGGGAGGGTCACCTAGGGCAGGGCTCTGCTGCCTGCTGGGGGCTGGAGGGCTGGGTGCAGGTTCCTTGGGTAACTTGTTTCCATGGCTCACAGCTGCGCTGTCTGCAAAGGTGGCCGCTGTCTGCAAAGGTGGCCGTTTCTGTTGCTGGTGGCCTCACTTTGCCAGCATCTCTTTGAATTTAGGTCAGGTGCTAAAGTACTGGCTCACTGGGTGGCCTGGGCCTCCTCCCCTCAGGGTCCAGAGGAACATTGGGGAGGGAGAGGACACATGTACCAGTTGTCTTTGCAGATGGTGTCACTTGCTTCCTACCTCTTCTCCTGAATCTTTCCTCACATTGTTTGCCCAGAAAGCTTTCTTACCTTGATAGTATGACCTTGAACAGTGCCTCACTTTGCAAAAACTGGCAGTTACTATGTGTATTACTTAGAGGGCCCCCACCACCACCACTTGTACTGATTTTTTTTTTTTTTTAACTTACAGATACTCACTTAGCACCTTCTTGGCTGGGTGCTGATGATAAACTGTGGAAAGTCAAAAGTGGCCAAGGCCTTTTCTGAGTTTACAGTTTAGTGGGGAGTCTGACAAGCAGCAACCCGTAGCATGTTTAAGAGTTGGGAGAAACTCCCCAGGGAAAGTTGGAAGTCAGGATCTGAGTGGAGGTCTGTGTGGCAGGCAGGTGGAAGGAAGCAAGGGCAGGAGATGGTATGAGTGGTTTTCCTACAACAGCCAGCCTTCCTCCTTTACCTGCTGCGTCTGCAGCACCCAGAGTTGTATCTGGTGTGTGACAGGTGCTCAGTAATTGCTTACCCAGTGAGTGAGAGTCCTGTGGGGAGAAGTAGTGCAAGGCCACCGGAGCCTTTTCTCTGGTGACTGCAGTGACTGCAGAGGTCTGGGGAGGGGAGGAGACTGGCTTGATGGGCCAGCCCTGTGTGGAGCATGTATGAGGAGGGAGGCAGGCCAGTTGGGGTCTTTGGTGGCTGAGACCTTGTGGTTGGGTGGTGGGGAGGGCGATGCAGCCCAGGCTTCTGTGCAGGCATCTGGATGGCAGTGCACAGAGCGATGGGTTTGCATTTGCCGGGTTTGGGGTGGTTGAGTTCTCCCTCCTTCGCCTTGCTTGATGGCCTTCTTGAGGGTGTTCTGGTCCTGCCAGTCTCACCTGCTCTGCTCTGTCTTTTTAGAAGGTGCAGAGCTCCTCCCTGCTTTTCAGCTCTGTCTGGAGGCAGCAGCTGGTTCATCCTGAAGTGGGGTCTGAGGGAAGGGCTTGTTGAGTCAGCGACTTGTGTACCTCTGGTGGCAGCCCCTGGGGAAGCATATGGAGAGGAAGCCTATGGGAATCACCAGTGTTTAGATGGCAGCTGGAGCCCTGGCACAGCAGTCACCTAGAGCATGGCTTTCAGAGTGGGCCTGTGCCACACTACCACACCCTGTGACTCCTGGGACTGTTCAGGGTCCATTAGGGTAAAATGGTGAAGTGTTTCTGTGTGTGGTTTTTGTTTTGTTTTGTTTTGTTTTTTTATCAGGGTCTTGCTATGTACTATATTCAGGCTGGCCTTGAACTCACTATATAGCCTACACTGACTCTCAGAGATCCTCCTGCCTCAGCCTCCCAAGTGCTGGGATTACGGACCTATGCCACCATGCCATGCCTGACCTAAAATTGTGTTCTTTATCATATTAAGGTGTAATTTGACTTTCCACTGTGTTTGTATTTGCACTGATGGTAAAACTGCTGGCGCTTTAGACAAATCAAGGCTTGGTACCAAAGTAGTGATCATAGTCATTGTCATAGCGTTCAGAAGTACTCTTCACTATAGAAACTCAAGAATTAATATCTGGGCACAGTGATGCACACCTGTACTCCCAGTACTCTGGAAGGCCGTGGCGGGATCACAAGTTTGAGCCTAGCTTGGGCAATTTAGTGATTTATTGAGACCTGTCTCAAAAATGTAAAGAAAGGGCTAAGGGTATAGTTCAATGGGAATGCCTTAGACTCAATCGTTGACACCCCCCCCCAAAAAAAAGAATGCAGTTAAACTAATGTGCTTGATGAAGAAATGGATTGATTCTGTTGTACTGCAAACCTTGACTCCTCATCTTCTCATTGCTTTTCTGTTCAGTGACAACAGAAAGTAGGCATAAGGCACACAGGATGAGGAGTTTATGATTGATTAAATAACTGGTTTTTTAGATTTTGGTCCTTCCAGATATTTTCTTTCTTTGTTTTTTTCTTTCTTTCTTTCTTTCTTTCTTTCTTTCTTTCTTTCTTTCTTTCTTTCTTTCTTTCTTTCTTTCTTTTTAGATAGGGTCTCATTGTGGAGTTCAGGCTAGCCTTGAACTCACAGTGATCCTCCTGCCTCAGCCTCCTGAGTGCTGGAATTAAAGGCTTGCACCACCACACTTGGCATCACAGATTTTTTTTTCCACAGTAAACAAAGTGAACCACACAATTTGCCAACAGTATTGTTGACAGTAATAGTACAATGTATTTTCTTTTTTTTTTAAATAAGTTACATACTGTCATTGGAAATAGTTGTTCAAGTTACAAAATTAAAGCATACAAAGTAGACATTCAAACAGTGAGACTGTTAACAGTTCTGCTCAACAATCTAACAAAAACAGTAATACGGTCATCTATGTTACACACTTAAACATACATGCAGTTATATCCTTTAGAGCACTTTTCCTCTCTTTTTTACAGTAGGGATTACTCATTTTGGATTTTATTACTCCTACAGTTATTACTTTTTACAGTGTATTTTCAAACAAAAGTTAGAACTTTGATAAACATGATACTGATGTGATGAACTTGACAAGACGGCTCTCCATTATTTGAAGAATTTTCTTAAGAGATAAGTGGTGATCCTAATGCAAGACTTTTAATAGTGTATAATAGTGTAGCAACATTTGGATGTGTTTATCTCAGTGAGCTTGTATTTTTCCAAATGGTTTGTAGATGATGCTACAAACTTGCAAATGGATAAGATCCATTCAGAGCATAAGAATGGAGTAAGACCAGTGGCATTTGGTGTAATACAGTGGTGCAAAAATCACACAGTTTCGTATTTCACATCAGAGCTACATTTTTAAGCATGGTGGCTCATGCCTATAATCCCAGCACTGAAGAAGCTGAGGCAGGTAGATTGTTAGTTTGCGGCCAGCCTGAACTACAGAATGAGATTGTCTCAAAAGACAAACCAACAAATAACTACCCCCTTAAGAAACTGGCCACTTGTTGAATTTTAGCATAGTAAAACAGAAAAACATCTACATGTATTTGAAACAAAACAATCTGTGAGTTTTCCTTCTAGCAGTCTGCCTATACGTTGCATTGCGCCTGAGTATTGGAAGCAAGGGTGAGTGAGGGTCCAGCGCTTGTCTATTGATTGAGACAATTAAAAAAAAAATTGTACATGGGTGTGGTGGTGCATGCTTGTATCCCAGGACTTAGGCTGAAGCAGGAGTTTGGGAAAAAAAAGTACTAAGATGTGAAGTACAACTTCTCCTCACATCCTTTTTCTTAAAAAATAATTGTTTTTCATAAAAATATAATATGTAATAGGCTTATTTCCAAATGATTAAATACAGGTTGTAAATATTTCTGAGTCTTAATTTCTTTTCTTTTTTTTTTTTTTTGAGACAAGATCTCACTGTGCAGTTCAGACTGGCCTTGAATTCACCATGTGTCCCAGGCTGGGCTTGAAATTGGCAGCAAACCTCCTGTCTCAACCTCCTGAGTGCTGGGATTATAGGCGCATGCCACCATGCCCAGGTTTAGTTTCTTAATATAGTAAATTCTGGTAGATTGCTTGGTGACCACGGTTCCTGAGCAGCAGTCACCTAGCTATCTCCTGGGCCCAGACGCCTGTCCTGCTACTGGTCTGGTCTCTGTGCCCACTGTGCCTTTTCCTGGGGAGGAGAGCCCCCACTCAGCAGTGGCGGAGTTGGGAAGAGTTACAGACAGGTTGAGGCACAGCATGGGAGTAGCGGGCTGAGGAGGAGAAAGAGCCTGAGGTGGGGGCCCAGTGTAAGGCCTCACGGTCCCTGGAGGCATCTCTAGGGTGCGGGGTGCTCAGGTGGCACAGTGCCTGGGGAAGGACAAAGAGGACAGCAGGTGGGGAGGACTGGGGATGCTGGATGAAGGCTACTCTGGTGCACAGGAAAGGGGGCTCTGCCCAAGATGCAGCTCAGTGCTTGGGCTGCTCGTGGCTAGAAGCCTATAGGGCCTGTGTTCCTGTGTCCCCATTACCAGGTATGGTCGAGAATATGAGCAGGGACAGACCCGGGAGCACAGGGTCCAGACAGATGGAGGCTCATGGCAGGAGTGCTTAGAGTCGGCGTGAGCCTTGGGGAATTGATGCTGTCTGCCTTGTAGCCTAGCTGCTTTGTGAAGCCTGTTGGGAGCTGGCTTGGAGCCCCCAACTGTGGCTCACTGGCCCTTATCTGCTGCTTCCTGGGCACAGGTAAAGCTGGCTTGGCCAGGCCCATGGTGCCAGTGCTTCAGCACGGGAGCCACCATAAGCTTTGTACTGTGTGAGATCTGTGCCATTGGTGGTATGATTAGCATCACCCTAGTCTGTGCTGTTGAGACCCTTTCCAGCCAGGCACCAGGTGGCCTTGGGCCTGTGCTTTCCATGGTGACCTTGTACACCTTTGGTCAGGAGCTCCTTCCTGCTCTTTGACCTGGAAGGACTCCTGGGCTGGCTCTGCCCTTAGGATTACTAAGGGGACTTTTCCCTAGGAAATAGGTTTACCCACAGTCTTATCTGCATGTTTTTCTTCAGGGCTCCTCTATTCTACCTTCAGACATAGCTGGCATTGCATAATGCACTTTTTTTGGGTTTGTTTGTTTTTTGTTTTTTTGAAGCAAGGTTTTGATAATACGGTTCAGGCTAGTCTCGGACTTGCGGTAATTCTCTTGCCTCAACCTTCTGAGTGTTGGGATTACAGGCATGTGGTACCACACCCGGCGTAATGTGCTTTTGATGTCTTCAACCACTATTCTTTCCTTTTTTAAAGTTAGGCATTCTGTGTCCATGGCCTCGTTTCCTTCACCATCTAGCCTGTCCTCATTTTGGGATCTTGCTCCTGTTGTCTCCATTCTTTTCTTTTTTCTTTGCTCTTGCTCTTTCCCCTCTTCTTTCTTTCTATTTTGATAATAAAAATGTCTAACTGGGTGTGTTAGGGTACCCGCATAGTCCAAACTACTCAGGAGGCTGAGACAAGAGTATTACTTGAGCTCACAAGTTGAAGACTTCATACCAAAACTATAAAAATGTTTCTTATGTTTATTGTAAGAAATTCTGAACATAAAAAAATCCATGATCTCTTTGTAAACATAACCAGGGCTGGGTATGGTGATGCATGTTTGTAATCCCAGCATTTGTGAGGCTGAGGCAGAAGGATGACCGTAAGTTGAGGCCAGCCTGGGCTACAAGGCAGGTAGCATCTGAATTACATAGATGCTGTCTCAAAAACTAATAGAAAGTCGAAGACTGTTACATTTTCTTTTAATCTTTGTGTTGTTCATGCATAGGTGGATAGAAATCAGGGCTCACTCAGCATACGCCGAGTGTTCTGTCCTGTAACTGTGTTCTGTCACTGTTAGGTACCTGTGAGTGTCACCCAACCCTGGAGACTGATGTGCAACTGAGTAGTGACTGGTGTCTTGCTTTCTTGTATAGTTCAGCCGGGTTCATCTGCTGGGCATCTGGGTTTTGCCTGCCCCGCCTCAGCCTCCTCAGGTCGTGGGTGTCGTGTGGGCCCCACAAGAGGGTACTGGGCAGGCTAAGGCCAGGCCGCCCATTCCTGTGGCTTTGGGCGCCAGGCAGTCTTTTCCTGAGATCTCGCCTGATCCTGCCCAGCCCTGTTTCCTGCTTGTGATGGGAGATCTCCTGAGGCTCTGGTGGGTGCTAGAGTGTCATACATATTCATGTCCTGCAGTTGCTGGGCAGTTTAAGCAACAAATGTGTTCTTGACCCTGGAAGGTGGAAGTGTGTGCGGAGACACCGTGAGATCCGTGCCCTCTGCAGACTTGGGGTCAGACCCAGGCTCTGAGCAGACTACATGTTATACTCATCCCCTGAGCCCCTCTTAACCTCCTCATGGAGTCTGCTGGTTGCTGGAACTTGTGCTGTTGGATGGCTGAGAGCGACATGGCATCATGTTTGTGCCTCTGTCTTCACGTGCCATCGTCTCTCCATCCTTCTCTTTCTTGGTCACGAGTCACTGGGTAGCAGTGTGCCGTCTGGCACTGCCTCACTGTATTGCTGGGACGTGTTCCAGGTCTGCCCGGTCTCCCTGCAGCATCCTTGGCCCCGCCCTCCTCGCAGTCCTGATTCACTGTCTCCTGTGTCTTCAGGTCCAAGCTCGTAAAAAGTTTGTTTTAGGTTGGAAAAACTAGTAAGAGAATGTAATAGGGAAGATCAGACATGGTGGTGCACACCTGTCACTCTGTGCTCAGGGGAGACCAAGAAAGTCAGTCTCAAAACAACACGCAAGCAGAAGATGAGTGTCTCTGGGGACTTGGGGTGTTTCACAGAGTCACAGCTTGGGAGTAGAATGGGTTTGGGGCAGGGAGAGCTGTCTGTTGCTCTGCCATGTCAACTTTTCCTGTTGCAAGGAAGTCTTCGTGCATGGTCAGAGCTTCTCAGGCAACTATCCCTTTGGTGTCCACATGGCCTTGCTGCCACCACAAAACATGTTCCTCTTAGCTCCTGCCATGTCATAGGCTCCAGCTTCTTTCTGCTGTGTAGTTTTAGTTTCCTTCCAAGACTCTTTGCCTGCCTCACTGCCCCATTGTGAACTTTCCCAGCCTGGGGTCCCGGACTCCCTCTTTCCTCAAGCTGTCAGGGTGAGGACTCCTGACATGCCCCCCCACCATCTCAGCTCAGTTGCTGGGCCCTTTATCCTCTTAGAGAAGTGTTTCTCTCATGCCTTTACTGGTTTACCATTACTGCTTTTAGCTATATTATGGGATTGGTTCATGGTTCCTGAGCTGAATGACAGTCAGAATCCCTGGGATGTCTTCATCAGTCTGCCGGCAAGTGCAGGGGAACCCAAGGATTTTAGAGAAACACTAAGTTTATCTGCAGAGTGAGGCTTGGGAACAGCAGCTTGTGTTAAGGTGACTTTCCTGAGGACAAATAGAAAGGTTCTTTTTTTAAAGTCTTGCTGTGTAGTTCAGGCTGGCTTTGAATTTACAACCATCCCCCTGCCTCAGCCATGCCTGGCTAGGTAGAAAGGCTTGTAATGTTTGATACATTGTGTCAACTTGAGAAGTCCAAAAGCTTAAAGAAGTAACTCAGCAGTTCTACATCCTGGGGTGTAGAGGACACGCTTTTTGGGACTCTAGGATATTCATTGTGCCAACTTGAGAAATTAAAAGTTTAAGTGTTTCAGCAGGGGCCCAGGATCCTCACTTTGTAAACACCTCTTGAACTTGTGCCAGAGGAGCACAGGGTGATGGTGTGAGTGCTGAACTCACCCCAGGGGTGGGTAGCCTGCTTACAATATAAAGGAAGAAAAGGGGCTTGCTTTCTCCGCCCCCTTCGCTCTTGTTGCTTTTGCTCTGGGTGCTGCCTTGAACTGTTGCCCCTGGCCAGGCCACCCTGCCTTAGAGTCAGCTGATTATGGACTGAAACCTTCATAACAGTGAGCTAAGTAAACCTTTCCTTCCTTAAATTTGAGGCTGGAGCTATAGTTTAGCACGGCACCTGCCTGGCAACCATAAGGTCCTGAGTTTGATTCCTTGTACCAGATAAATAAAAACCTTGCTTAATTTTGGGTATTGGATATTTTATCCCAGCAAGGAGAGAAAAATAAGACAGGGCTCTTGCAAAGGCCTGGGATGATGGAACACCTAAGAGTGTGTGTGTTGTGGGGTGCTGCCACCCAGGGTGAGGAAGGGAAGGGAAAAGCATGTTGGGGGGGGGAATTGGACTTGGAGCAGGGAGTGTCTGTGTGCCTAGCTAACTAAAAATGCTCTTTTGCAGCTAGATTGTGGTGATTACATTTTGGTATACCATAAGATGCCACTGAGCAACAAAGGATCTGCTAGGCATGGTGACACATCTGTAATCCTAGCACTCTTGGGAGGCTGAGGCAAGAGGATCACGAGTTCAAACCTGGCCTGGGCAATTTAGTGACTTAGATGCTGTCTCAAAGTAAAAAAATTAAAAAGATATTGCTCAGTGCAAAGGACTTGGTCTAAAGCCCCATGGCTGTAAAGCAAAGAAAGAAAAAGCCACATAGGTATCTCATACCTATAATCTCTGGACTTGGGAAGCTGAGCCAGAATTGCTGTGAGTTCAAAACCAGCCTGAACTACAAAAAGAAGCTGTCTCAAAAACTAAACAAAAACAGGATCATCTATCCAAAACTCTTTTTTTTTTTACTTTTTTTTGGGGGGGGGTACCGGGGATGGAACTCACGACCCTGTGCTTGCAAGGCAGGCACTTAAGCCACTGAGCTAAATCCCTGGCCCTATCCCAAACTCTTAGCAATGCTAAAATTAGGACAGCGGTTGTGCAGTTTAAAAAGCAAATCATTGGGGCTGGGGATTTAGCTCAGCAGACGTAAGTGCCTGCCTTGCAAATGTGGGGTCGTGAGTTTGAGCCCCAGTACTGATTAAAAAAAAAAAAGAGCAAATCACATAGGTCTGCTGCTTATTGTTGGGTGGGTGGCAGATTGCCGTGGGCTTGGTGATTGAAGATGCCATTATTTGGGTGTCAGTGTGGGAGAACCCTATGGTGCTGTCCAGCCTGGGGCAAGTGGGCCGATAGGTAGGATACTGCTGTCCCTCCCTGGTCCCTTGGTGGTCCAGCTGTGACCTCCCCCATGGGCTGTTCGGGGGCAGCAGTGAAGTTGGTAGGCTCTTTGAGGTCTATTGGGTTCGTATCACCTGTGTGTTCTGGTCAGTGAAGGTTACAGGTGTGTGTCCTGGGCTCAGTGTGGGGAAATAGACTTGGACTGATGGAGGAACTACAGAATGTGCCTGCCTCCCCCATTACTGAGGAGGAAGCCCAAGCCTTCACATTTGAGTTCCATTCCCACCCCTTCCTTACTTTGAGACAGGGTCCCACTAAGCTGCCCAGCTGGGCACAAAGTGACAACCCTCCTGCCTCAGCCTCTCATGTAGTTGGGGTGACAGGCACATGAATGGTGTGTGGTATGTCTTGACTGGGTTCCCAGGTGTCCCGTGTTGTTGGCCGTGGACCAGGGGTGATGGATAATGTGACCAAGTCAGGAGAGGAAACGAAGTGGCAGAGAGGAGATGTCTGAAGACCTGTCTTGCTCTGAGTCAGCTGATTCCACAGCTGTAGTGTGCCTTCCTCAGGGTGCTGGGTCCCTGCTGGGAGCTTAGCCGTGAGGACAGCCCTTGGTGGACCTTACTGGTAACTCAAGGGTAGCTGCAGGCTGGGTTAGGTAGGATTTTATTTGCTGTTCAGCTGGGAGAGGAGCATGTGAGTCGTGACTGTCTGTGTCAAGTGCTTACTGAGTCTGAGCACTAGGTTTAGAAGAGAGGAGATCTGATGAGGACTGCTGAGTTTGGGAGAGAGGAGTTTTTAGTTTGGTATTTTTCAGTGCTGGGGTTGAAGCCCAGGGTCTTCTGCATGTGTAGCCATAGAGGTACGTTCTCATCCCAGAAGTGATTTTATTGCTAAAAAACAAGAGATCATCTTTGTTTTTAATCTAAATATGTAGAGCAAACAGCATTGAAGCTGCTTATATCTTTATTCCTTGATATACTGAACAGAAGTCTCTGGGGTTTCCTGTATCCTGTCTGATTCTCCTGTTGGACTTTCTGTGGTGCCCTGAGGGCACCTGGTCGCATTGCAGGTGCTGGGGGAGGAATTGGCTCCCCAGGAAAGACTGATTGATGCATCACTGCTGCACCACCTTCTTAGCTAGTGTTGGATACTGTGGACTCTGCTAGAGGCCTCAATATGGGCCCAGGTGAAGTCCAGCCAGCTGTGCACGTGCACTGCCTGCTACCCTTGTGTGTGAGTGGAGGACTCTAAGCAGGCCCATAATTAAGCTTGGGCCTGAGTGTTCAACCCGAACAGATGGGCTTTGGTGGTAGTGTGGAAGTTAGTAATTTGGGTAATGAGCAGTCAGTGGATTGGCTGGGGCCTCAGGGCTGAGTGGACTGTTTTGTAACTGTCTTGTTATTTATACGGACTAACTTGAGAAACAGTGTTTTTTGAGTTTTTGTTTTGCTTTGCTGTACTGGTCCTACCCTTAGCTACATCCCCAGCTTCTTTTTTATTTTAAGACAGGTTGTGTTTTTCCTGCCTCAGTCTCCCAAATAGCTGGAACTATATATAGGCATATGCTACTGTCCTTTGCCTTTTTTCTGAGTTCTTAGACAAACAGA
>PVJX010029905.1:0-22420 GCA_004027295.1 Dolichotis patagonum | reverse complement strand
AGCTTTAACAATGGAGACAACAGGAAACAGACAAGTGACAAAGCAGGTACTGGATATTACTGAGGTAATGTTCAGTTAAGTGTGGCCAGAAGGCCCTAGAATCAAAGGAGAGAAATTGGCAAAGGGATAGTAGAGTGGATGGCAGAATAACTAATGCGGGAGCATCCAGAAAGATCCATAGAAAACAGAACTATATTCATTTTAGGCATGGAGACAGTGTCCATAAAGGAGCATGAGTTGTCCTTTGCTGGTCTGAAACTGGGAATGTTGCAGGGAATCTATAATTACGAAACCATCAGTTATAAAAGACTTATTGCTTATGTAAATTAAATTGAATTAAAAACTGCCCTCTAAAACAGTATTGCTCTTACTCACTTACATGCCATTATGATTTCTTAAATTTGGCCAGTATTTCAAAACATAACAAAAAGTATACTAGATATGTTTCCCTTAAGGAGCATGGGCCTCTGGAGTTGGAAAGCTAATATTCCTACCATGGCCCCTACTAAAAACAGAGGTATCTATAGTGATAAAATTGACTTCATTTTACTGTAATCATCGATCGATGACCATAGTATTTCACCAGGTCAATGATGGTAATTTATGAAAACTATAACATAACTGCACTCATAAAATGTAAATACAATGAATTGGGCAGGATCTACATAGAGCACTAAGAATTCAATCCTCTTACACTGAATTTCAACACATATTGATTCCATCATATTCTTCCCATGTGATAGCTAACAAAAATCAGTGTCTGTGTTATAGTCCACCCTGTTTGGCTAAGTGGTAAAAGGCAAACCACATACAGCCTACATACACAGCTATAAACAATGTTTTCAAATGAATTGTACTGTGTTTGCCAAAAGTGATGAAAGAGAAGAATAACTGAAAAGTGCTAACTTTACTAACAAGTATCAGGGATGGAAAAAGAAACATATTACTGAAGTTGACCAGTTAACAGCTACAGGCGAAAGAAATAAAAACAACTGCTTATGCTGAAACCATGGCTTAGATCTCATCACATTCCAGTGCAACAGGGAACAAATGTCCAGTCTGTCAGATGTGCTGTTTCTAACTCCTCTGGCCTTCAAGGTATTGTCTTGAATGGAGAAAAGCATTGAGTCTTTAAGATGTGTTTACACCAAAGGAGCTCCCATTGCTCTCCCTATTTTGTGTTGCCCATGTGTCTGGTTTAACCTCAGTTTCTGCTGGGGGAGGTAAAGCTCTTGGTTTTGATGCATATACACTATAGCATTTAAACAGGAGAATGTATCTTTCCCTAGAAGGTGAATAATACTGTTGAGTAAATTACAAAGGATGAATGAATAAAGAACTCATTCCAGCTACAAGCTAGGAGTTCAAAGAAATATTGAACTACCTCTCTCCCAGTAACTCCTTTTACTGTTGTATGGTGACTTCAAGGGAGGCCCAGGCTTGGAAAGAAAAAAGAAAAGACTTGCACCTGTATCTAGACATTTCTTTTCCCTCCACAGTCATGATTCCCTACATCTCCTCAGGTGAGACAGTAGTCTGGCCAAAGGAAGGAATATCGAGGGCCCAAGCCCATCAGTCTTGTTGCAGCTGGTAAGATGTGTCTGTGCCAGGGTCCTGTGTAAATGGAGGAGCCCAGCTTCCAGCAGTCTGTACTGCAGTCAGGGCCTGGCTTAGGGGCCTTCTTACTATGGCAGTTCCTGTCCCAGTGACTCTTCAAATGGTCCGGTTTCTCCAGCTGTAGCAAGTGGACACAGACAGAGAGCTGTCCTTGGAATCCAGGAATCACTCTCAGAATTGACTTCTGTAGAGACACAACCAAAGCAGCTACCTTGTCCAGGTCTCTTTGTTTTGTCCCCTGGCCTCCTCCCAGGCCCAGTTATACAAGACTGAACTAGCAATCCTGATCAGAACATCAGTCTAGTTATCTGGGGAGAAGGTATACGTTTATGCATTGAAATAGGTAAATAGTATGTCTTATGAAAATAGTGAATTTTAGCAAAGATGGGGACCTAATTACAAAAGACAAGATGACTATGATGATATCCACACATAAAGAGGTAAAATGTTCTCATTCCTTTAGTTTAGACCTGCTTGCAAGAGAACTATGAAAACAACCTGTAACAGACCAGCAACACAAACCATAAATAAGATCAAACCAGCAACCAATTAACCATTCGAAGTAGCTTTTGGTAATGAACAGATAGGCAGCATCTCAATTCAGCAGCACCACAATGTGCACAAAAGCAGAGAAATAAGTAAAGTTATACTGGGGGTCTTATCTCCTTCTAGTATTCTCAGAGAAGCCCCATCATGTCACAGTGAAGAAAGTCCCAATCTGTTACACGTGATGAGTTTGTGTCATAGTTTGCTGAAGAATGAAGTAGTCAAGGACAAAGGTGATGAAGAGTCAGTTGGAAAGTTTTAAGAGAAAGCTCCTGAGAGGTAGGAGGGACCCTGAAATTGGTTGCCATTGAGGCTGTTTTTCTAGGGAGGTTTAAAATGGTAAAATCACATCACCAATCACCTTGGGTCGAACTGCAATCAACCTATAGAATTACGAGTGGCACCTTGGTTTATGAGCTTAAATTTGTTTCATAATTCTGGAAAAGATGACCACAATCATGTTCATCACCTGATGCACAGTTTGCCAACAGAAACCAATTTTTGTCCAGTGATTATGTTTGCAAACCAAATTGTTTACAAACAAAAGCATTCATGAACTGAGGTACTATGGTACATTTACTTAGTATTAACTTAATAGACAAACAAGGTATACAGCAAGGGTACATAGCATGGAGAAGAACAAAAGCATTTACAGAAGTGTTAGCAGTGACCGCCAGAATGTTCTGGTTACCTATTTATGTTTTGTTACATTACGTCTACATGTTTGCTATATGGTTTAGGCTTACTTGATCGGATAGTTCTAGTTACACTACAGCTTTGGACTGTTCTTTCTCTCTGGAGAGGTTTGTATTCCGAGCTGTTGTGTCTCCTTTTGTTCTGTCAGTTCAGCCCTAAACCACAGGGCTGCTTTGTCTCATCTCTGCTCTAACCCCATCCTGGACCTGGTCCCTTTCTGACTGTCTATCAATCTTTACTTACTTTAGCAATTTGTAATGCTATAAGTAGACACCCTATCTGCTTATAAAGTTTCTTGTGAGACAGTTAACTCTAACCATTTCAGAATCTACAGTTACCTCTCCTTTATTGAGTGCCACTTACTCCATAAAATATCCTCCCCCCATGCTATTCCGCCCTCTTAGGTATAACCAATGTGGCCTACAGTGCTTTTTTTTCCCCCTCAAAGTTTTTTTTAAAGGGCAAAAATATAGTTCAGTGGCAGTGCACTTGTCTGGCACACAAGCTGCATTAGGTTTCATCAGCAACACACCCTCAAATTACAGAAAAATCTCTTAGCTGTGGTGTGGTTTAGCGTATATTTCCCAACTGCTAGCTGGCTTCCATGCTAGTCCTTATGGTAACTATTCTAGCCCTGGTTCCTCTCTTTTTCTGACAATTATCTACAATGACTTAAAGATCCTGGGGTCTTTAAAGTTCTCATGCAAAAATGTGAAAAAGGCTTGCAACATGATGCTAAAAGATGAAAACAACTAAAATTATTACTTAGTGCAATAAATTTTCCATCATCTTACATAAATTATTATTTGTTTCACCTCAGGAGCTGTCATGGTTACCTTTCTCATTGCTGAGACAAAATAGCAAACACTCACAAGTCAAAATAGGATAGGTTTATTTCAGCTAACAATCTGTAAAGGTTTCAGTCCATAGTCAGCTGACTCCAAGAAAGAGCAGCATGATGGGGGCATCACAGAGGAAAAGCAGTCCATGGTATTTCAAGGTAGGCAGAAGAGGGTAAGCAGTAGCAGCTGCAGCAAAAGCAGGAGCAACAACTCCATTGGCACTGGTCTTGCCTTCTTTCTGTCAACTTATATTTTATCCATGCTGTAAACCTATTGATCAATGCCACCCACATTGGATGGCATTGTGGCACCAGGATGGGGCACCCTTAATCCCAGCATCACACCCTGATCCACATTCTATGCCCTAATCCAGCCACCTTTGAAATTCTCCAATTATGACCTCATGAGGTTGTGGGAGGACATCAACATACAAGTCATAACTGTAGCAAAAATTAATTTCATGTTTTCTTTAATTAATAACAAAAATCTCACAGCATAGAAAATCCTTAACATTACCTTAACTAAATAACACTTTAACTACAAAACTAAGAAAAATTTTTACTTACACTTTAGAAACTTGAATTATTCCTCTATCAAGTATAATTTAAAAAGGATAGTCACATAAGTGTTTTAGAAGTGTAAAGTTGTCACTTCATGGGGTTTTAAGTGTTCCTCTTAAAAAGTAAATGGGGATTTCAACTGGATCTGCACATGATCTTGTTGTGCTGTTACAGAAAAGCATAGAGAGGTAGAGGCATATTTATTAGGCACATATTAAAAAAATAG
Source organism: Dolichotis patagonum (assembly GCA_004027295.1). Classification (NCBI taxonomy): domain Eukaryota; kingdom Metazoa; phylum Chordata; class Mammalia; order Rodentia; family Caviidae; genus Dolichotis; species Dolichotis patagonum. Next base: position 17,933 of record PVJX010029905.1, on the reverse strand, counting down.
GGAAGTGACTTTAGCTCAGGGTCTGCAGCCTGTATAACTGATGGAGAAGACAATCTGCCTGAGGTGAGCTGAGTTAGGATGATCATTATCTCACTTCTGGTTTTGTAGGGTGGCTCTGCGGAAATTCTTAACACTTTCAAAGGGAATCAGTTTAGACTCAGTTTTATAGATACTTTACTAGAATCTAAAGTGGCTCTAGGATTTCTCTTAACTCTTAGAAGAAAACTCAAATCATCCCATGAATAAGTAGCATGTTAAGGGACCAAAAGTATTTCCTCTATCCCTATGGTGATTTCTAAATCTCTAAGATATGAATTACAGAAAGATTATTTTTTAAAAATATATATATAATTTCAAGAAAAAACTATTAACACTAAGAAATCCCTAGTTGATAAATTACATATTGTCATCTTAGAAATAGTTGTTCAAGTTATAGAATCAAAGCATAAAAAGTGAACAATGACAGTGCAAGCCATTCTGTTCAATGATCCAACAAAACTTAGTAATATGATTATCTATCTTACACACTTAAACATATATACAATTATATCCTTTAGACCACTTTCCTTCCCTTTAATTTTTATATTATTATCCATTTTGGATCTTATTACTCCTTCACTTTTTATTACTTTTTACACTAGAGAGACAATGTGATATTTACAAATATGAGTCCTATTTATTTCACTTATGAAGATAGTCTCAAGTTGTCTCCATTTATCTATAAAAACCTCAAGATCATCCTTTTTATAGTTGAGTACTATTCCATTGTATGAAATACCACAACTTTTCCATCCACTCTGCGGTTGGTGGGTATTTTGATTGTTTCCAAGATTTAGCTACTGCAGATTGTGCTGCTGTAAACATGGGTGCACATATATCACCGTGACATGAAGTTTTCAGATTTTCTGGGAAAACACTCAGGAGGAGAATAGCTGGATTGAATGGAACTTCCAATCCTAGTTTGTTGCAATATCTCTATACAGAATTCCACAGTGGCTGCACCAGTATACCAACAGTGGAGAACTTTTCCTTTTTCCCCACAGCCTCATCAATGTTTTTACCAGTTGATTTCTTGATGGCAGTCATTCTTTCCAGAGTGAGATGAAATCTCAATGCATTAATTTGGATTTCTCAAATGATCAGTGTTGTTGAACATTTCTTCATGTATTTATTTGCCATTTTTATATCTTCATCTGAGAAGCAGAACTTTTAAAAATAACAAAGCAGCATGAAATGACAATCCAGAAACTTCAAGAGAAACAATATAAAGTTAATAGGCATCAGTGAAGATGCAAGAGTCAACACAAATGAGATCTAAACTATTCACAGAAGTAATAGCAGAAAATTTCCCAAACATGGGAAAAATTTGATATACAGATAAGTGAGGCATATAGAATGCCAAGCAGTCACAACCAACATAAATCTATACCCAGACATACAGAAAAATTATACTAAACAGATCCACACTACTATTTGACTTATTCAGGTTTTTTTTTTAAAGCTTTGGTGACTTATCTGTCTCATGAAAATAAGAAAGCAAAGAACATTCTCTACACAGTGTGAAGTTCCTCTGTCTTTCATATTTTTAATTCCAAGCAGCATGCTGTCTGCTCCAAAGAGCACAAAAACAAATTCCAAGCTTTAATCAGGGTGGTAGAGATGGTGCCAGGCCTTTCAGCTCATTTGTCCATTCTTAGCGATGTCCTGCAGATTCCCATTAGAATATCAATGCCTAGGCTTTGCCCTTGTTGCAAAAAGAAGGTAGTAAATTATCAAAAATGAACAGCAATTCTGCTTTAGTTTATTATTTTTCCAATGTTCAGAAGGGAGAGAGGGGGTGAGTGACTGAGAAAAAGAGAGAGGGAGAGAGAGAGAGAGAGAGACAGAGACATAGAGAGGGTTTCAATCTAATTTAATTGTGTAGTGAAACTAGAAATTGACTCCCATAGTGTTAAGCTAACCTTTTTCAAGTGTCAGCCTTTTTGTCTTGAAACTGTATCTTAATAAACTGATGTCCTAAGGCTATCTGAGGAATTGAAAAGTTGTTTTAAAAGACTATTAGTAAAAGAAATAGTTTACATTTCCTTGAATCTTAAAAAGTTGTCTATTCAAAAGGATCTTTAAAATGCTCAAGTACTCATTTTAGCACCAAACTATCTCATTTATTGTATTCTTCCAAAAATGGAGAAACACATTTTGACTAGTTTATATGAAGGCTTGAAGCCTCTGTTTCCCCACCATACTTAATCCTTTTCAGTGTATTATCTCTCCTTAGCCTCTATATGTCTTGAGTCCCTCTGAAGTAATTGGAGTTCTAGTCCCACTGGAATGGAATTTAAGCATTCTCTTCCTTACTATCATGAAAAAATGCACCACACGATTTAAACAAGCAGGGTTTAAGTCAATTGCAATGAGGAGGAGACACTGAGCTGGACTCCAGAGGAACAGTAAGGACGACAGTTTATAAGAGTTGAGTGCCTCTAGTAAGAAGGTATCTGAGAGCAGAGGAAGATCTTGGGCTGCTGTGATTGCTCAATGGTGCTTATTAGAGTTAAGCTTTAACTTTCCTACAGAGTATGTGAGACAAAGCCCTATGTTAATTATTACAACAAATACCTGAGATAATCTATTTAAAACATGAAGGAAGCAGATGTGAGTCTAGTTTAGAAGGTTTCAGTCCAGTCAATTGCCTCCATGAGTTTTGAGGTTATGGTGAGGCTACATATGAAGAAGTACATATCAAGAAAGAAAGAGGAAGAGACTATATCCCACAATACCTTTAACGAAATGCCCCAAATCAGTCTGCAAAGAAGACAGGGTCAGATTAACCCTAAATCTTCTTTGCACTTCATTTGTAACTTACTCTGGAACACAGAAGTGGATCACCAAATGGAAAAATGTCAGCAAGGAGAAGCAGCCAGCTGCTGGCATGCCTCTTGCCTCTGCGTATCTGTGCGCACTGCATGTTGCTCATGATAGCGTGTCTACCACTTGACTAGGATGGAATTCTGCTAATAGTGACAGCGACATTCTTGGTAGGAGTTTAGAAAGATATAAGACGTCCAATTAATTATCTGATTTACCTTATGCTGATTAGTTTTTAATACATGTGCTGAATCAGAAACCCAAATAAAGGTCATTTTTTAAAATGTTACAAAAAACTGATATGGTTTACTGTGTGTTTTTAAGGTTGCTCTTATGTATCATTTCCCCTACCAAGCAATAGAAAGCATAACTGAGAGTCTTCGTTGAGGTAAGTTTGGCAGAGTTTTCTTGTGCTTGATTTGATACAGATATAAACACCTTAGGATTTTAAAATTTTTTCCTAGGTCTATTTGATTGCACAGTTTCTTCCAGATTTATTTTTAGGCTATTTTACTACTTAGGTTTTTTATGGTTAATATTTCATTTGCATTTAGGTTCAATGATCATTATCCTTTTTAAGAAAGTATTAGAATAATTTATGAAAGAAAAATATAAACTATTGTTTTCTTCTATTACTGAAAATAAAAAGATGGAACTAGAATTCATTGCTACTTGTTGTAATGATGGGAATACCTCAGATGGACGACAATCATGTCTTAATCCCGGGAACATCAGAGTGTGTTGTGCTGTAGGACACATAGGACGCTGCAGCCACAGCTGAGATTCTGGACCTCAAGACAGGAAGATTATCCGCCTGGAGAATCCAATCATGGCTAATCTAATAAACTTTAGAAAACAAAGAACTTTACATAGAAGCAGCCACATGGAAAACATAGAAACATGTACAAACTCTAGCACGAGGCAGACGGCAGACAACTGGTAACTTCAATTTTTCAGATTCCAGGAACTGAATTTTCCCAGTGACCAGAATGATCCTATCAGAATCTCTTTCAAAAATGTGAAAAAATTAGCTCAGACCTACACAAACCTTGATTTTCATTTGGTGAGATTTGAAGAGGAGGAAGCGACTTGGCCATACCACGCCCAGACTTCTGACCCACAAAACTGAAAGTGGGATAAAAAAAGTCTTAATTTAACTCACTAGATTTTTGATAACTTGTTATGGCCATGATGAACAATTAAAAAACATTTATTTAAAGTATCTTGTACCTTCCTCTATCACACCTTCTGAATTCAATCATGAAATTAGTACCTCCTAACTTCCTTTGATTGACAGGCACACCTTATAAAATTTCCAGCTTTCTTTCACTTGTACTGTCCTTCACAATGAATGTACAAATTATCCTGATGGAAAATGATATTCAAGGTAATATAAAGTAGAAAATGTATGCTTTCTTTAGCACCACTTTGCATTATCATGTGATTTTCTTCTTTTGTACTGAAACATTTCAAATTAGGAAATTAAGAAAATGGTGGCTTTTATTATTTAAAGTGAAAAAGATTCACTTTTATTTATGAGTAACTTTTATGAGATTCATACCTGTTAAATGTTGCATCCCATAGATGTGAATTTTATAAATATATATTTGTATTATCCTAGCAGACTGTAGTCCTTCATCAATTCTGTCAAAACAAGAATTAGCAACTGCGGTATAACTAAAGAATCAGAGCTAGAGTATTCTTTAAGTCTATAATTTCTCACATCATAAAAATATAAATTTGTATTTATGTCATGTGGCTGGGACTGCCACACAACATATCACAAACTGAGTGGTTTGCAACATTGGAAATGTGTTGCCAAACAGCTCTGGAGGCTGGAAATTTAATACTAACTAAAGTGCCAGCAGGGCTACGCTCTCTCTGAAGCTTGTAGAAGATTCTTCCATGCTTCTTCCTAGTCCTGACTGGTTTGCTGAAAACCAGTTTGCATGACTCCAGTGTCTGCCTTTATCGACACAGGTAAGATGAGCATCACTGTATTCCTATGGCCATCTTCTTATAAGGACACCAGTCACACTAGACCACAGACACAACCTCGTCTTCACTAGTTACATCTACCGTGTCCTTTCTAAAGAAAGCCACATTTTGAGAAACTTGGGATTGAGACTTTAACATAGTTTGATGAAGTATGCATTATATACTCTTCTTTTTTAAGATTTGTCACACATTTTCATATATAGACATTTAAAAGTAGAAATTAATCTAGAATATTAAAAGTGTAAACCATAACCAAAGTATTGTGATTTTTTTCTCCTTTATTTTTATTTTTTTGGAGGATGACATGGAGCATTTCAGAAGTATTAACCTCGTAAAAATTTACCCAAAGAATAAAAGTGTCTTTGTCACTATTACGAGTTACTCCTTCAGAACTACACCCTAATCATCCACTATTCACCTCCCTCCACCAAGCATGAACCAGAATTGAATGCTTTGTGCTTTTCTATCAAGTTCTGTTTCTTCAATTATTTTCTTGCTATGAATTGATTCAATTGCAATCTAAAACATTACATAAAAATTAAATAAATATCTATAGATTGGCTCCTATAGTGATTTTACAAAGACAATTAAGATAATACGAGCTAAAAGGTAAATCAATGTCATAGACTATGTTAAGTCTATGAGATAGACTTAGAAAAGTCTTAGAAAGCAACATAGACTTGTTCTTAGAAAAGTACTACTAAAAAGCCCTTAGCCTATTTATATGTAAGTTTTGCTAATGAGTTCCCTGGTTTCTTGAAATAATAAACTGGGTTGAATAGTATCTCAGTAGTAGGTTTAGAAAAATTAAATTAGTTACAATGTTTTACTACTAAAGTTTCCTCCAATGTGAGTGGACAAATGAAAAAACTAAACTTTAATATACTCTTTATTGTTTTCATGTCTAAAAGGTAATAAATAATCTAATCACTATCTAAAAAGATGATAGATATATCAAGTATTATTAAATCCATTAAAGGAAAATATGCCATTTTTTTCTTATTTTAACAAATGTATATTGTTTGGACAATAATATACTAAACATTTCAATTTGAGAAAATAGGTTCAACTCACAAAATAATATTGCAATAATGTTACAATAATAAAATTAGCAAAATGAAAATATTTTAGGGAAGAAAACTATATAAATAAAGTACACTATAACCAAAGTTCAGATATCACTTTTTGTAGATTTAGAATAGTTAAAAATGTAAAATACATGACTATACTTTATAAAAATAGTTTAAATTTTTTTAAAACTTGCAGTGAAGGACAAATTTAGTCTGTATTATGTAAAAAGAACTCAAGCTTCCCCTTTAAAGTAAGTTTTTAAAAATCAATGTACTTAATCCAGGTTATTACCAAGCTAAACAGTAAAATATTAGGCTGCTAAGTATAGATGCTGAAAAAGCATCTGGAAATATTCAACATTCATAGTTAGAAACTCTCAAAAACCAGGAGTAAATACTAACTTTCTCAATTTAAAAGACAGCATCTACATGGAAAGTACATTTTCTGTTAGAGTCAATGGTGACAGAATGCTTCCACCCTAAGTTAGAACAAAGACTCTCTTACCACACTTAGCATAATCCTGAAAATTCCAACCAATGCAAAAAGACAACTTGATACTTCTTTTAATACTTACTTTCACACTCTTGTAGTCTGTAAATATCTTAAATTCAGTTTTATTTCTCACTTTCTAATCTTTATTTTTTCTTGTCCTTTGTATTCTGTATTTAACAGGTCTTTTAACTGCCCAAATGAAATTTCTTCATTCCCTTGTTACTGCTTTTAATCTATTGTAAAGTCCTGTACATAACTCTTAAGTATGTGTATTTTCCACCACACTTTTCTAACACATTCCATCCTTATAAAATAAGTTTTCTTTAAGCTTCTCCTTTCTTCTATCACATACCTAATAAAGGTCAGTCTCTTGAAGAAACTTTAACACACAAATTCAAATACAGTAAGTCCTTGGTATCTGTGAGTTCTGCATGCATATAACAAACCAATGACAAGTCAAATATATTCTGAGAATTTATATCTCTACTGAACAAGTATAGAATTTTTTCTGCTCATTATTCCCCAAACAATGAAATATAGTAACTACTTACATAAAATATATTATCAATAATCTAAACATGATTTCCAGTATATAGGAGGATATGGTATGCTATTGGCGAATACTATAACATTATATACAAGGGATTTGATCATTTATAGATTTTGGTTTCCATGGTGGGGGTGGGTTTGGGAGAGTAAAGTTCTAGAACAAATACCCCATCCACACTGAGTGATAACCCTACTTTTATAGAGTGGAAAAGTCCAAATTATTTAGTTTAGTATTAGGAAGATACGATATTTACAATCTTCTCTTTGGTAGTTTTATTTCCATCTCCTTTGTGTTTAAGTACACTTAACCTGGCCTTTACATCTCCTTTTCATGCTCTATTTGCATCATTCTTAATATTTTCCTGTCTGGTTTGGGACCTCAGTGCTCAGCTAACTTTCATTCTTCTGTGAATGCTTTTTCTGACTGAATTACTCTATTGTAATTACACATCTCTATTTGCTTCCCCTAGTAAACCATGAGCTCCCCCTTGACAAAGCGCTTACCTTCTCAAGAGGAATGACCGCCACAGTGCATACAGGAGTACATATAAGTTTTAAAAATGTGATACTATTTTATATCATAATGTATTTACTTTATGGTTCGTCTTTATCCCCAGTCATCATACGAAATTGGCAAAGTGGCTATTATTATTATCGCTTTCTAAGTGAGAAACCTGAGATTAAGGCAGAAGTAATTTATCTAAAGTCTTACAACTACTAAGTATCTCTCTGGAAAAAATTAAAAAGTAAGTTAAAAACTTTTAGAGAAACGTAGTAAAAGCTTATCCTCCCTTAAACACATATATTTAGGCTATCAATCCCTTTTTCCATGTCTCTAAACAATAATTAGCATATATGACTTACATAAAGCTCCAAGTATATCGCTAAAAGATCAAACACTAAATGAGTCTTTGAATTCTTTTCACATATAACAAACAAGGACATTTTGTCAATTTGTTACAGAACTATGGTCTTACCCTATGTTTCAACAATTTTACTTTTAATTATTTACCAATTTTAAAATTCGTGTCTACAGCAATCCCTGCATGGCCCAAACTGGAAGCAGCCATGTTATTCTTCTGTGGGATAATGTTTGAACAAATGGTGATATGGCCATACAACAGACTATTAGTCAGCAGTAGAAAGAATTGATTATCAAGCTACTAAAAGGCATGAATGAATTTTGCATATCTATTTCTTAGTACACCAGAATTTCAAGATCATAAACTATGATTATATGACATTTCAGAAAAAGAGCCACTATGGGAAAGAAAAAGAAAAAAAATATTGGTGACTTCACATGGTTGAGAGACAAATGTGAAACACCAGAGATGTTTAAGGTGATTAAACCTTATGTCCATCATTGTAATGGAGACACAAAAGCATTGCTCAGAAAGAATTAAGGTGTATCATGTAATATTCCATTGTATAAAAATACTACATCTTTTTTATCCACTCTGCAGTTGATGGGCATCTTGATTGTTTCCAAGATTTTAATATATGTGAGAGTATAAACAAATCTTTTTATTGAAAATGAGATATTATAGTAGCCATTGATCATAATTATTTGGTTCAGAATGTCCTATAATTCTTTCATTCTCTTGAATGGTTTTATACTATTGTGTTATGTTTGATATTATTGCATTTGAAACTATGCTCAACTATAGCAGAGAAAGAGATATTTTGATACCTACTATTAATGTCTGATTGTCTTATTGTAAAGTGCTGTGTTGCTCATGTTGTTCTGTTCTGATCTGCTTCGTTCTGCCCTCTTTTGTTTTATTCTCTTAAAAAAAAGATTTAGCTATTACAAATTGTGCTGCTATGAACATGGATGCACATATATCATTATGATATGACCTTTTCAGTTTTTCTGGGAAAATACCCAGGAGTGGAATAGCTGGGTTGAATGGAGCTTCCAATCCTAGTCTTCTGAGAATTCTCCATATTGATTTCCACAGTGGGTGCACCAGTCTACACTACCACCAACAGTAGAGCAGTGTTCCTTTTTCCCCCACAGCCTCGCCAACATTTGTTATCAGTTGATTTCTTTATAGCAGCTATTCTTTCCAGGGTGAGATGAATATTACTTAGCTATGAAGAAGGATGATCTTGAGGCCTTCATAGGGAAATGGAGACAACTTGAGACTATCCTCATTAGTGAAATAAATAAGAATCATATTTATGAATATCACATTGTGTCTCTAGTATAAAAAGTATCAAGAAAGAGAGGAGTAATAACACCCAAAATGTGTAATTGCTACTGAAAAAAGAGAGGAAAAGAAAGTGCTCTAAAGGATATAATTGCATGTATGTTGTGTGTACTACTAAGTTACCATATTACTAAGTTTTTGTTAGATCATTGAGCATAACTGTTAGCAGTCTCACTGTTTGAATGTCTACTTTGTATGCTTTAATTTTGTAACTTGAACAACTATTTCCAAGATGACAGTATGTAAGTTATCAAGTAATGATTTCTTAGCATTTTTTGTTCTTTTTTTCCCTTGGAATTCTGTATTGCTGCTACCCCTTTTTTTTGTTTTGTTTTCTCTTTAAATTAAAAAAAAAATGTATCATGTACGTGTACCAATACCCCACAATAAATACTCATTTTGTACTGAAAATTGATTAATAAAAAGACAAAACTTCACAGAACAAAGAGAGAATATTAATGAAGCAAATTTAAGAATAATTTTTTGAGTTAGAGAATACCCAGAAAGGAATGCCGATAGCATGAGAATCTAAGTTTATTTCAAATGCGTGAAACAGCTTCACTAAAGAAGGTGGAGAAGAAAAGTACTAATTCTAATTAACTCACAGAACGAGTAGAGTCAGTTAGACTAAAGGAAAAAGCAACTGCACGAAAACTGCATTCTTTTCCCACTGAAGTATTGTTAACAAACCTGACACTGCTGGAACATGTACCCTGGAATTAAGCAATGCGTATATGATGAATTCCAGGAGCCCAGTTTCTAGATATTCAGCTGAGAGTTTATGGCTGTGCAAAGGAAGGAGCAATCTACAAGCAATCTACAAAGAATTGGAGCTGGAGACAGTATGAACTCATGAAGAGCTTAATATAGACATACATCACTACACGTGTGAAAATACTCAAGTGTAAGAAAATACTCATGTGTAAGCTAAGAAAGCTCTAAAGAATGACAGACACAGATAGTATCTACACATTTATTTCTTTAATTTTACTTTTGTAGTACTTGTGACTGAATCAGGGATTTCGCACTGAGCTAAATATCAAGCCTTTTTTTTATTTTTTATTTTGAGACAGAGTCCCCACAAGTCAGTTTCCCAGACTGAGCTCGAATGGGCATTCCTCCTGCTTCTGCCTCTCATGGTACTGGGTCTGTGGGTATGTGCTCCCATGCTGGCTTAGACTTTGCATTTCAAAGTGGTCTTCAGTGAAGACAACCTGAGTTCCACAAATGACTATTCCTGGGGCCAGGGCAGGAAAGAAACGAAATAAGTATGGAACATTTGAGAGCAGCAGAAATTAAGAAAGTACTAAATATCAACAAACCAGAATCTAAAACCATCCCTTTAGGGCTTGATTTGAAAGGGGGTAAGAGTTGGCTGAAAGAACTCCTAGTGGCCCAAGTTGGAACAATTGGAGAAGAAAACAGCACTGCATTGGAGTATACCTTAAGGAATAAAATGAATATTTATAAATCGATTTAGATTTAAGCAAATCACAGCATAAACAAATAGATAAAGGGAAAGAAAGGAAAATTTTCTCTTATAGAAGAATTCCATGTGTGCTTTTACCCCACTGAACACTCAAGTGACTTGTCTTCCAAACAGCATGGTGTGAGGGAGTGATGGGTGAAACCCGACAGTAAAGGGACTTTGCAGACAAGGCCTCAGCCAGGTGAGCAAGGGGACTCTGCATGATAAGCCCTGCTGACCAATGTGCTCTGTGCTCCTGCTTAAAATAATCTAATTAGGAAGAGACACACAAATGCCCACATGAGGACAATGTGTACAATAGTTGACAAGTAAGTTGTTCTTAAAACCATCAAGGTCATCAAAAGCTTGAAAATTCTATAAAGCTGTTCCAGCCAACAAGGCCCTAACAATCAAAAACAGCTAAGTATAATAGAATGCTTAGGATGGGACCTGGGGAAAAAATACACTAGGTAGATTGAGGAAATCTAAATACAGCACAGACTTTAGGTCATTATGATCTATCACTCTTGTTTCATTAATTGTTATAGATCTACCAGATAAATATAAAATGTTAGTAGAGGAATCTTAGAGGAGAGAATGGGAATTCTATACTACCTTCTAATTGTTCTATTAATTTAAAATGTTAAAAAAATAAAATCTAGTACAATTGAATAAATAAATTCAACAGTCAATTTAAACTTTAAGTAAAACACATGTTAAGCAAAATACCTTGGCGATGCCTTGCTTTTCTCTTGGTGCCTTGGAGTGAAGGGTTTAGCAGCTCAGTATGTGCCATATTGGTTCTTGGGGGTGTTAGACCATGGACTCGGCTGGCTCAGGGATATAATTAATAGGTGTTGCTCTGGAGTTCCAGCTTTTGGCTGGGGTGCAAAATGATTCATTCCCAAGTAGTGAAATAGAGATTTCCGTATCTGAACTTTAAGTATGAACTAGCACTTTATTTCAATAGACAGCTCCATTAAATTTTTGTAAAATCTATAGCTTCAGTATAGGATGGTCAGACTTATTTTAATTTGAAGAAATATCAGTGTGAAAATGTTTTGCATATTTGAATGTCTGTTTAGTTTCTCTTTCATAAAATCATCACTGTTCATCAAATGCTGCTCAGTATGATCATAATTTATATATTCATGTTTCTGCACATAATTTATTAAGCAAGTCCAGTTCTATGTATCTATTTATTTCTAAATAACTAGCTGTGTAAATGTAGATTATTCAATACAGAAAAAGAAAATAAATATCTGGTGAATAAAAATGTGAAGGGGAAAATTTATCCTTCAGGGGAAAAAAAGTCATTATTTGACTTAAATATAAAACATTCACTATTTATTAGTTTTCTGTGCTTAAAAGTATCTTCATAAAGAAAACATCTCATCTTTATTCACAATTTCAATTTTCTTTCTTGATGATATCATTAAAGTAATTCTATATAACTTTATGCTTCAAGTTAATAATCAGAATACATAAAATAGAAAATAAAAAGTTGTGTTTTATGTATGCATAATTTTTGTCCAAGATTTCTTGAAGTCAATCTTTTACTGTATTTAAAAATAGAGGAATGCTTTTTTAAATCCCCTGAAATAAACTGTCCTGCTATCTATTAATCATACCAAATAATTTAGAGACATTATGGCAAAATAACCTCCATATTCTGCTTTGTGACAGGCACCCAATCATATGTAAATTATAGTGTACTCAAAACCTCAAGGGATTTCTGAAACATAAATATTTAACTGTGCTCAAATGAAAGAAATATTAATGAATGCTATGTGTAAATATCTTATAAAATTAGAAAAGAAATAAGTGAGAAGAAAATTAGAAGTAACAGCTTTAAAAATGTTGTTAATTCAGTCTTTAACTCATGTTTTTCAGTTTCAGCCTCCAAGAAAATCTTTTGGGACAGTCAGTACCTCCTAACAAAGCATTTGCATTCTCCAGGGCCAGGGCCAAGGCCTACAGACAAACAATGAGTGGCAAGGTAAAGGGAGGCATGGGTTAAGGACCTGGTGGCAGGTAGGGGAAGCAGAAATGGTTGGGAGACTGACAGAGAAGTGTTCCAGGACTTTGGGAAAGTAACAAAATCAGCAACAGCATAAAAGAGGGCCTCAGCATTAAGTCTGAAGTAAACCTGTAGATCTGTCTACATCCACAGGTAACAGGTCAGAAACTTAGGTTCTGGAAGAAAAGGTAAATCCATCTTCCACACATGAGGAATAGAAAAGACTGCAACCATGAAAACGAAGGACAAAGAACTGAAAATTCACAGGACCTGGAATGGCAAGGCAGAGAGAGAGGTGACAAGAGATCACATTTTCTCTGGACAGGAAATTGATATCAAGTGTCCTGCCCGGCAGTGTTGCCCTACAATCTTAAGCAATTTGGGCCTTAGAAAGGAAATAAGAGGGTCCACCCAACCAGAGCTGAGTGGGAACAAAAAGGGACCCAAAGCTGGCCCATTGCAAAGCTCCCCGTACTCAGAGTTCTCTTCAACATCATCCTTCATCAATGAACACAGCTAAGCACCCTACAGTGGGACCACAGAGCTCAACACAGGACCAGACTAAGTGCCTCAAGGGAGAAGTCCTACGCCAGGTCGTTTCTTCTCTAGAAGTCAGAACTTCCTCAGCTGTGTGTTCTTGGATAGTGAAAGCAATTTGTTGACCGTGCTTCACTATGCAATCTTTTAAAAAGTATTTTGGGTCTATGTGTACCACAAATTGAAGAATACGTTTTGACCAGAGCAACTCATATCACAGGACAAAATCACTTCACCTGGTCTAGAAGGGCACTGACAATAATAAACCACAGGATGCTCTCTCTACTGGGGCTAAAGTTTTTACTCAGATCATATGTTTTTCATTTTCTAATGGAGTTTGTGGTAGGAGGTAGACATTGTGCACCCATCACAGTTACATATGTCCTTTTGTCTTTAATGTATATTGTGAAATAAGTCTGATGAATCATTTCTATGTGAGTCTTTAATTTTCACAGGTTCTCTGGTTAGAAAACCTAAAGATACCTAAAACAATACAGGCAGGTGTCACAGAGGGCAAGAACCATGAGGGAAGTGACCATGGTGACCTGCTCCGCTGTCCACGGCTCTCATCGTGTCTTCAGGGCCCACCATCTATCTGACTTCTTAGTTTTCACACTTTCCATATCAAGGATTAAATGCTGATTTTCCACCACATGGGTGACAAGTCCCAAAAGCTTCCCAAAGAAAGCTCTCCTTGGAGTGCACCCATCCACAACCTGTTTGGCATCGTACAGGAGACTGTGAACCTCTGGAACACAGACTGACCTTCTAATATTCCATTTTGGATCAACTCATCAATGTAGTAAGCAGTAGCTGGTTTTTATACAGGACACTGAACTGATGACTTTCCTCAGAGGTGTTTAGAGTTGAGGAGGGACAAGCTAATAAACCAAGCCAGTATCATGACATGAATACTTTAAAACAAGCGTTTTGAGAAAGAGAATTTGGGCTTTCACAGACTTTTTGAGAGCTGAAGAAAACTTCTGGAGGAAGTAATATCTAAATTGAGGTTTTAAAGCAGAGAAGAGTCAGTTACTCAGAAGGGAGCAAGGAAGATGTTCCATGTCAGCCTCAAATGTTCTGTAGTTCACTCTGGCTGGGGCACAGAATTTATCTCAAAGAACTTAGGGTGAGGGTAAAGTAAGTAAGTTCCAGAGAATGAGAACAGTTTCAAGTAACAGTGGAATTAGGTGAATAGGCAGAGAAAGCATCCTCTGATACAGGAGAACGTCTTAAGGGACCAGACCTCACGTTGTGAAGGCTGTGATGTGGAGTAAAGAGTGTTTCAAGAAGGTGAGAAAATCATGAAGAGAGCCACAAGAGACCACGTAGACAAAGGAATAACCACTAGGTTGTACATGGAAACAGGACTGTGACCCACGGCCTGGCTTTCAATTTAGAACAAGGAGAGAAAGCAGAATTTCTCCCTAATCACTCTTATTATCTGAGGCCCGGACCCTTGTCAACCTGCTAGTAGCTTCCTCGGGCTGACAGTCCCTGACTACTGAAGCTCTCCCCTTCCTTTTGCATGGTAAAGCCACTTTAGTCTATTTGTGCTGCTATAAAAAAATTCTATGAATAGCATAATTAATGATGAACAGAAATTATATTGTCACAGTCTGAGCTGATGATGTCCAAGACTAAGGTAACAGTGAGTGCAGGCTAGGATGAGAGTGGCTTGGACCCATTCTGCTTTCATTTGGACTTTTCCCTTGGGTGACACAACACAGAGACTAGAAATTGAACTTGGCATCCAGCTTACAGCTCTCTTAACTCGAGATCACTTCGTTTCACTGTGCCTCCTAAATGGAGATAAAAATAGTGTCAACTTTGGGAGTTGTTTTGAAGATTAATTACTGTTTGTTTAAAAAAGTGTGTGTAGAGCAGCCCATATTGATTACTATGTATTTCTTTAATAAACAAAATAATTTCTATGTTTTAAATCTCTAAGTTCACATCTTCTAAATTTATTTCTTCAAACCAGATAAACCTAACTCCACATCAGTATATCCGATCACCTATTGACTTCCATTCTTGAATGTCTCACAGGAAGTATCCCAGGACACAGTCACAAACTTTTTTGCCTCTATGAATAGGTTATATAAAACAGAAAAAAACTTTACTAATGGGGCAGAAAATGAGAATCATGGTGTATGGCAGGTTTTCATGGCAGTAGTTTTTCTATACTACATGGGATGTTGGTCTCAGCCAGTGGGTGGGAATGGGCAAACTTTCTAATAAGCAGAAGGAACATGGTAGGATTTGTCAGTTAGTAAGCACATACACAGCAATAAGAATGTCATAACAGTGATGCATCTCTGAGTATTTATGATTGTAAAGAGATAGAGATTTATGGGGCCATGCCCTGTGTCTTTAGATGTTATGTTCTCCCAAGACTGATGTGAACCAGTCTTCTGGGTTTCCAAAAATCTCATTAGGTTTCTCAATTGTTTTTACTCACAGTACAGAACAAATGACAGGCTGGCATTCGAACCTTGTGTCTCTTCTGGTAAAAACCATCATAAGACCCCAGGCTTCCATGAACAGATGTGCTTGGAAATACACTTCTCTTGCTCATCAACTCACCTTGGATGATATTTCTTGTCTTTTCACTTTTTTCTTTATCAGGTCGCCATCATCTCTCTAACATCCATACGTTTGTTCATACTCTTGAGCCAGTTTCTCCATTACCAAGCAGCATGTTGAAAAATCATCAAGATGATGGAAAAGCTTGTTCCTTCTCTGCTCAAAACCTTTAAGAGCTTCCTGTTTTCTTTGTGTAAGACCCTTACTGCATTTGTTCATTTTCAATAATGGCCCACATGATCTGGTCCCTGATTTTGTCATCAGTCTCTTTAGACTGTCCTCTCTCACCATCCCAAATATCTGGTTCTTGAATTTCTACTTCAAATTCCTGAACTGACCTTCGCAGCTCTGCTTAATTAACTGCTTCCACCATTTCAGTGTTCATTCAAATGCCACTTTCAGCAAGGAGATTTGCCCCCAAGATTTTGGTTCACAAGACTTATTACAACTATAGTACAACAATACATTGTGCAAATTATTTGATGTCTGTCTCTATTAGACTATTAGCTCCATGAGAATAATATTCACTTTGAATCACATTTGCTAAAGCCTTATCATATAGTTAAGGGAAATTCACAAGGAATAGTGATTTGGACAAAGAGACAATGACAAACTAAAGCACATTATGCAAGAGTTTGGTTAAGTTTGAAGGTATAATTTACAATGACATCCACAGAAAATGAGACCAGTTAAGAAGCTTTTGACATCTAGCATATCTAACCACAACCTACAAGGGAGTTAAAAATCCGCCAAACATGATTTAAATTGGAGAATGGGATACAAAATGGACGGATTAGGAAAATTTGTTTCTGAAATCATTCCTGTCTGAGTCAGCACTACATGTACATAGCTACAAATGTAACCAATTTAAAGTTGATCCCATGTTAGACTACAGCTTAAAAAACTGTTGAAACCCTGTCTTAATCATCTAGTGACTCATGATAGTACTAAGTATAATAAAATAAATATAAAATAAAAATTAATTGCATAAAGGAGAATAATGACAATGAGATTAGCTGCTAATCTACATAAAAGACCAACTTGCTTAATAAAAGTCATTGTTAAAGTTTAGAAACATGTACACAGTTGTGTTCTCTCAGCGTTTTTTTAAAACACATGAGTATAAATAGTGTAATAGAGTATAAACAGAGATACATAAAATTGAAAAACAGATGCATAAACTCTAATGCTTTAAATGACCACTGTGGTTGATGTTAAACTAAAATTATCTGAATTACCTTTATCAATGATACAATGTTAGTTTAAAAGATTTTTGAAATAATTTTCTTTGTTACTAAAAAATGCTGAATTGATAATTAAATTATCCTCGCTACTAATTTTACTGGAATAGCTGATATTGCGTATTCATTTTTAAAAGCCATAGGACAAGTAAACACTGCAGATGTTTTGTGTCAAGGTAACTCGGTTTTGTTTTAGCTGAGCCCAGCAGCTCTGCTGTGGCATCCTGGGAGATAACATCTCTTGCAGGGCAATATATGAAATCAGATGTTGAGCACAGAGGGAGCACAATTTACTGTAAACAGTTTTAACAGACTCAGCAAAATATTTGTTTCATGAAGAGAAAAAAATTCAACCAACATTTCCTTGCAAAACAGTGTGTTAATAGTAACAAGGTAAATGTTCATCTTCCTTTAGATTGTAAGTCTTTTTTGTACACATTTGCTTATGGGACCAATTTTCTGCAACTTTGATGCCATAATCCACAAGCCCCTGTCAATGTGGGGACAGAAAAATATGGGTGGGGAGTATGAATATGACTAATCTATCTGACTTTTTAGTTGCCCAACAGCAAACATGAGTATGCAAGGACATAATTTTGCAGTTTTCCTTTTTCCAGCCTCTTTCAATTTTTGTGGCAATCTTCTTCTAATATCTTCTTTGATTTTAGGGAAAGCCCTAAAAACTGACATTTATCCAGAATATGTAACCACATCAGGCAGTCAGGTAATTAAGCTGTTTGCATGGTGACAGTAGCTAGCAAATACCACAAAAACACTACCATAAGTCATCATGTCATGGTGCAGCTTTATTTTTTATGAGGGTTTATAGGCAACAATTAAGCAATCTGGAAAGGAAATCACAAAAAATAATAACACATATGTATAACTCAGTC
>PVJX010029904.1:0-22475 GCA_004027295.1 Dolichotis patagonum | reverse complement strand
TGATGTGAGTGGCTTGACTGGGTCACTGAGTGAAGAGCAATTGTCTTGGGCTACATATAAAACATATAATATAGATAAAGTATATAAGTAACAAAAGTTATTTTTAAATATTTTTATTGCAACACAGATGTGCTCAATCTGCAAGCCATAGATTGGACGGGACTGCAGGTTGACTATTTGAGCTGCTTACTCTGTTTCCCTGAAAAATTGCTGTCTGTAAGATTTATTTCTCATAGTCATTCATCTTTTTTCTTTCTCTCATGTTGATTCCTCTTTTTCATGTATGTGCCTTACTTTTTATGTGTTCTTTTTTAAGAAATCACTGTTACTGTATAAGAAAGAATACATGAATGATAAAATTTCTGAGACCTTGCCTATATGAAAATCAATGTATTCTGCATTTACATTAATTTGTATGGATAGAACTTTCTAAGTCAGAAAGAATTTCCCCTCAGCATATGGATGTCAATCAAAGTCGTTGTATCTTCTAGCTACCACTGCAGTCTCAAAAAGTCCATTGTTCATATGATACACAAAACATTGTGTTAGATCAATTTTCTCTCCTTCTTCTCAGCTGTGCAGAAACTGCCTGAAACTGAAGTCCTGTCTTACTCACTGTGCTAGACATGCACGGGTCCTTTCAATCCAAAATTGTAGCCCACATTGTGATTTTGTTAACCACTCCCAAGCAACACTATTATTTTAATTGTGATTTATTTTTGAAAGTCACCTAATTAGATATTGTCTTGCCTTGTTTGTTCCTCTAATTCTTATCCCTCTCTTGCTTTTCATTTCTTTGTATTTTAACTCTACATTCAGGGAAATGTGATCAACTCTTGCATCCCATTCTTCTATTAATTTTTATTAATCTTCTATTAATCCACCAATCTTCTAGTAATAATATATGTATTATATACATTATAGATAGATAGATAGATAGATAGATAGATATAGATATTCCTGCTGCTGAGACACAATACCAGACACCCATAACTTAAAGGAGGAAATATTTATTTTGGCTCACATGAGAAACTTCAGTCTATGCATGGTTTGGTGGCTCTAGGCAGAACCCACATGGTGAGGGGGCAGATCAAAGCTGCCCACTGCAAGGCTGGAGTGAGGCAGAGGGTGCAGAATGAGTCTAAGGAGGGAGATGACCCCTTCCTAGGTCATGCCCCCCATGACCTGCCTCTTCTTACCAGATCCCCTCCTAACAGCAAGTCAGCTATAATCCAGTTACCTTCCAGAAGCTGCACCTATGAGCCCCACTTTTTGGGATGATATCCAGATAGCAAGCATATATAGTCACAATTTTCTAAGAACTCCTCAATTTTATAACTTTTTAAATAGTATACTCTTCTTAATTATTATAAACAAAATGTTTTTCTTTGGTTTTGAAGTTGCTTGTATTTTTTAGAAAAAGGCTCTTTTTCCCTTAATTTCGTCGTTGCTGTCCTTGTCGTCACTGTTGCTTTATTCTGCTTGCTGTTGGAACAGATACTTCATCTTTCCAGCATACTTGCTGTTGCATTCTTGTTTAAGAATGAGGCACTGAATCTTCCTTTGGAAGGAATCAAACTGTTTTGGGGAGATTACCTAGAGGCCCGTATTTATTGACTTTTTGTCTTTGTCCCATCATGAAAAATTGGTCTTTAAATTTAGTGGCCAGAACTTAGAAATGAAGTGGAGAGCAGAGGATGGAGTAAATAATTCAAGACCAAATTTGTAGGTTGGATCTAATCTTTTGGTTTCTAGCACTATACTACTGCCCTTTAGCATTCCAAGCTTGCAGCTTTGCTGGTTAAATATCTCCTGAAGACAGGCCACCCATCTCTGCTTGTTGCCAGATCTCAGCTAACTGGCCAGATGGTACACATGATTAGATTGGAAGGATTCGACTGCTCCGGTACAACTCGAAGTTGGTTCTATTTTCAGCTTCATCACTCACCTCCATCCTAAGGAACTGACCACACCAATGCCAATGCAATGCGAATGTGCCTGCAATGCCCTGTCCATGTTCACTTCTGTTCCTGCCTCCTCCACTTTGCTAAATTGTAGGCTCCTCATTCATTCATGGATTTCTTTGTCTCCATATTTTTGCTGGCATCTTTTCTACTGTACCCCCATCTTTTTCATCTTTGTGAGCTTATGTTTTTATTTATTTCTTTATATGTATTCAAGACTTTAAAAGTAAAAGTGTGTGTTCAATCTGTTGGAGTATTTAGGTAAAAACTGGTTTTCTCCCTTTTAAAAACTGATATAGAAATTCAACCCCATAGAAACTATGTTATTTTTCCAAAATCACAAGGACAGTAATGGGTGAAGCAGGGTCCACAGATTCTGTCATTTCATTCAGAACTGGACACAATCTAGGGCCATTTCGAATCATATCCCGGATACCGATTTCAGATTTCACATTTCTAAGGCTCACATGAGAGTTTAATTGCAGAAACGTATCCCAGAGTAATAGATGATAGGATCCTGCTTGATGTCATCACTGCAAAGGACTTTTTTTCTTACATCAGGAATCGAACTCAGGATCCCATGCTTGACAGACAGGCACTGTGCTGCTAAGCTAAACCCCTGACCCTACAAATGACTTTGTATCTTAAAATATGATACTAGAATCTTAGCTTTATGTTTTTACATATGTTACTACATTAAACTGGTAAATGAGAATCCCTCAGCCCAGACTTAACTGTGAATTAGAAATGTATGTTGAGCAAGTGTTAGTGATATTTTATTAGCTATGATCTATTGAGTAGAACTTTCCAGGTGCTATACTACTGCTTTGTTTGTTTGTTTGTTTGTTTGTTTACTTTGGAAATGTTTTTTTCTTTCTGTTTCATTTGGGGTGTTGGTGTTTGTTTTGTCTATTTTTTCTTTATGTTTCATATCAAATGTAGTTTTTATGCAAATGAGAGTAGTCTTAAATTAACTCACCTCAATGCACCACCATTCTGTGCAGAAAAAAGAATATGTTTGAATGGACAGATTCACACATTTGCACCTGAGTGATCTTCTCAGGAAACCAAGATGATTGTCAAACTAATGAAAAAATACATCCTAGGAAATGTCTCTATACCTACTGATATACAAGTTGATGATATGTGTGAAAAGGCTTTGAGCAACATTAGTTTTAAGGTTTAGGAACCACAGTGGTTAGAAGGAATTTCTTTTTTTCCCAACCATGACTAGGAACCATCCAGCATCTGAGCAGTGGTTAGAGAGTCAATCGGCCTTTGACTGTTCAGTAACGTTTACCTAATAATAGAATTATTTCTTCACCAACCCGAAAGTATCTGGCTGAGAAGTGAGTAAAATGATGCAATCAAGTATTATTTCCTTATGTGTTTGGTAAGGTATTGACCTTATGTGTTTTAAGGTATTGTTTTATTGAGGCATAACATAGAAGTATGGTAAGTATAGAGCTCAGAATCATTTTTGTATAGGCATCTCTGTGAAACCACTACCCTGTCAAAACAGAAAATACTCCCAAAATCAAAAAAGTCGCTACCTGGCCTTTTCCAATCAATACTTCACTCAGACAAAATCAGTATCGTGATTTCTAAATCTGTAGCTGAGTTTGCAGATTCTTGAACTTCATAAAAGTATAAATATACAGTTTGTATTGTTTCCTTTCTGTCTTCACTCTCCTACCTGAAAAATCTATCCAAATCTTTATGTGTACCTGTAACTCTTCTTATTGTTCCTCCCTGTCTGTATTTCATTATATGAATGTTCTACAATTTATTTATTCATTCAGACTGATGGAGTTTTTAATTTTTTCCAGTTGTGGGCTTTTATAAATAAAGCTGCTATGAACCTTATTACACATATGTTTTTGTAGATATACCCTCGTTTCTCTCGGGCCTATATCAAGGAGTAGATATATGGCTCAATAATAGAATAGGCATACATTTAGTTCTAGCAGACGCTATCAAATTGACTTATAAATGTGATCACTATGCTACTACTCACATCTATACATTCATATGTTCCAAAAGCATTCCACACATTGCTTTACCAGACTTATAATTATGGTCACCTGATTGATATTTCCTGGCTTCAATGATTATTTTGCCATAAAAATCTCACTCACTCTCTGACAGTTGAAGTTATTTCCAATGTTCCTAAATGACTCCTTGGGCTATTTCTAAACTCTGACACCTACTACCCTCTCAAAAGCCATTTCCAAGTTCACTGTTAATTCCCTGAAGTACACTGCATCACTTGCATTTTATGCTTGTCATAGAACAGCATTTT
This sequence comes from Dolichotis patagonum, assembly GCA_004027295.1. Classification (NCBI taxonomy): domain Eukaryota; kingdom Metazoa; phylum Chordata; class Mammalia; order Rodentia; family Caviidae; genus Dolichotis; species Dolichotis patagonum. The sequence goes on along the minus strand of PVJX010029904.1, from coordinate 18,209 downwards.
GAGACTCACGGCCATCGAATCTAAATTGCTATTTCTCAACAAACAGCTTCTTATTTTGTGGGTCACTAGGAGAATTTTTAGGTTGATTATTGAACGAATTCAGAAGAAATTATGATGTATTGACCAAAAGAATGCAACTCCGATTCAAAAAGCCCCTATAACACTCAAGAGGACTTTTAAAATACTGAAGGGGAATCAATCATTCTTGTACAAAGATTTCTGCAGAAGGAAGGTCTATTCTTTTATCTAAGTGAAATTATCTAGTCTGTGTCCAAATCTGCCTTTTCATGTCTGTTATCCCTCTTCTCCACTTTGTATTTGGGTCTGTAAATCTGCATTTGACACTAAAAAAACCAATTCTTTCATTTTTCATTTAAGTTGAATGACTCCACGAAGAGAGATCAATTACCTGAATCAAATTGAAATTTTAAAGGATTATGTAGAAAAAATTTTTTTTGTTAAATGTGAGTTTATCTCTTTTAGAAGGTGTACATTATTAATATACCCAATGTACCCAAAAGAGAACACACGGTAAATTTTCTTGGAGCCATATTTATAACTGTCAATATTAAAAGAAAAACTTTACAGCAATATCAAAATATCACTCAGAAATAGGCCTAATTACATCTTTACGAGGTTCAGTTTTTAAAAATGCAGTGAAACTCAGTTTGTGATCACAGCTTTCAAGTTCAGCAACGTGGTTTTATCCTCATGGAGTGAATATATTCCATCTGTTAGCACAAATACATGATAAAGCAAACTCCCAAAAGACCTGCGCACAAGTCAGAATTATAGTTTATGAATTATAAATAAGAAGCATAGGGTTTCAACACCTAGAACACACCAGCATACTTGGCTCATTCCTTTCCCATAGATACAAATGATAATCACTAGGCTGCTTCCTGAGCAAGGGGTGATTAGTTAAATGTTTCAACCGCATCAAGTTTGGTAATTCAGTGGATCCATTTCCTCCAGAAGAGTGAAGGGTACTTTGTCTGAGGCACCCTCTCAGCTGCAAATAAAAAATCCATTCTAGCTAGCTTAAGCAGAAAGCAATTTACTAAAGGATATTAGCTGGTCTGAAGAATCTAGTAAAGGGCAGGGTTTTGCAGGCTGTGAACAAGAAACAATGCAGAGTCACAAGGAGGGGCTAAGGGTGCCTGTGCTTATCCCCCTGCAGGGCAAGGGCTGCTGACTCTAGACATAAGAACTTCGCCCACTGGTTCCCAAGAAAACAGTTCCCCTTGCAGCAGAAAAATGGGGTCTGCTTAGTAGCTGCTTTCTTATGTTACATTTTTCTGATGCAGGGTTTCGCGTGCACGCATTTGGTTGGTTAAACTGCGGTCACATGACACGGCCCCAGTGGCAAGGAAAGCCGGAAAGTGAGTGCATGGCTATTTCCTTGGGCACATGAGTGCCACAGTGTCTCCCAAACACTCAAGTGTGTTCAACAGCAGTTGGATAGCCATAAAACACGACGAACACCACTAAAGAGGGACATTATCTCAGTTTCATGACTCTTTGTTTCTACATTGTATCTTTTTTATTTTTTGCTAAAAATCATTTATTGTAAGTCTAAAACCTCATTTTATTGTATTTTACTTCATTTTTTGTTTTTTATCAGTACATTTTCAGTGCATATGGGAGGAGGAGGGAATAAAAAATTTAAGATGCTAATAGTTATTTAAAGAAATATCAAATTTTACTTAAAATCAAAACAGGCTTAGTTAAAATTAGAAAACATACTTACCTGACATATTAAGAGTAATTCACAAAGCATAGTCTGAAGATCATTTTGTTTTTCTACACTGCTTATTTAAATTAGTCTCTGGCTGCTTCCTCTTCACTTCTTTGACAAAACTGAGACTAATTCTGTGAAATTTCTTATCATCCTGTGTTTGTCATCTTTCTATGACTGTGATAAAATACCCGAAAAAATCAACTTAAAGGAGAAAAAGTATATTTTGACTCATGGATCCAGAGGTTCAGTCCATGGTTGCCAGGTTCCATTGCTGCGGAACTTGCTGAGGCAGAACATCATGGTGGGCAGAAGTATGTGCACAGGACACTGCTTCCCTCATGGCACTGAGAAGCAGAGGGAGAGAGAGAGAGACAGGGTACAAATAAAATCCATATGCCAAAGTTATAAAGTGATCTGCTTCATTCGATTAGGCTCTACCACCTTAAAAAATCCATCTAACTATAAATTCACCAATGGATTAACCCATTGATCCCTCTTGATCCATTCCATACAGCTCTGATGAAGTAGTCATTTCTCAAAATTCCATCAGTTGGCAACCAAATCTTTAGTACACAGCCTATAGAGGACATTTTACATCTAAACCATAACACACTTTAAAATAGTAAGAGGTTCCCAGTCAGATTCAGGCACAATAAGCACCTCATTGTGATATTTAATGCATAGTTCTATAGAATCACCAATATCCTAAATTTTGACATATGTAAATCTACTTTGTCCTGCTTGCAGTGGGAAATCTACTGTAGGTGATGGAGATGAGTTTCTTGGCTTCGTCTTTCTTTTCTTTCATGTCCTTCATTTCCCTTCCTTTCACTGGCCAACTGAGGAATCTGATGCCCCAAAAGCCAGAGAGGCTAAAAGAACAGAGGGAAGATTCTGAACAGGCCTGTCCTGAGTGACCCCACTACAATGGCAAAGTCCTCTCCCAATGCTGGTGAGTGACAAACGCTGATTTTTCATAGCTTCTTCAGAGGCCCCACTAGGTTCATTTAGGATCATTTCACTGCCTCATCTAATACAGGCAGAGATGTTTCCCTTGACATAACCACTAGCTGAGACATAGGTGAGACTCTGCAAGTGTTCTTAATGAATTCTCTCATGAAGCTAGAAGCTTAGAGCAAGCAAGACCCCTCTCCCCAGATGAATTCTCCTGCCTACTGTACTGACCTCCAACAGCACCTTACCTCTGTCCTTTCAGAGCCAAAACATAGTGAGGGCACCCATAGCCTTAAGGAAAGAAACATGCTGATGGGCTTATGATCATAAAGACCCACCTGTGGAGATGACAATGAGACTAAGGATGATAGCAGTGGTCAAAGAAAAAGTAGGATGGAGGAGTGAAGACCAGACAGGAAGCAGTAGACCCTCACCAGCTGCAGCAAGCACCTACACTTCTGTTTGGTTCCCATGTCCGACAAATCTAGAGCTACCCAGTTCAGCTTATCTTAACCAGAGCCCCTTACTAAAATTAAAATCTTCAAATGAGTGTTCCACTGCATTAATTCATTGCTACTGTGATTTTATACTGAACAGTCATAATATTGTGATATGTTTACGATCTCTAACTCCTGTCTCTCTTCTTCCCAGGCACTGAAGACAGAAGACTTCATAACTGGGAGCCTTTAGAATTTTTTTTGTATTTAAGGAATCAGTCTCAAGCACTATCTCTGATATGTTATAAAGGCCTGAGAGACCGAGGACAAATCATTCAATGTCAAGTTACCACCTACTATTGAAAACAACTCACAAACCACAAACGTACATAAACCTCCCACTCTGATGCTCCTTTAACTGTAAATAGTGAACTGCTTTCCAAAGAGAATGCAAGCTTGTCACGTTCACACTTGATTTCTACTTTTACCCACGGAAAAATGCCAGCAACCTTCCAGATGCAGCTGTTCCTTCTGTGACACAAGACCCCACTCCTCTGCACTTAACACCTTTTTTGTAGAAATAGCCATATTTCCCACAAGGTCATGTGTCTGATTCAGGACATGTCTTATCTCAGCATCCTCCCCTGATCCACCTGCTTCTCCCCCATGATTCATTAGATTATGTAAAGAATTTCTATGTATTCAATAAATATGTAAATGATTTCAGCAATTTGGAATAGTTTTATTGTGGAAAGTAAATTGCCCACCATGAAGTAGGACAAAATAAGGTGAAACTTAGGATAGTCACCCCCATCATCTACAGGGAATAGCACCCAAGACTGCCCATGGATGTTTGAAACCACAGAGTACCAGACTCTATTTACAAGTACTATGATTCCATGAGAGTTGCTATGATAACTGGGTTGGCTACTGGTAACTAACAGGTGAGTAGCACATACCTCATGGATACATGGAACAAAGGAATAATTCATGTTCTGTACAGGTTGGAGCAGGAGAGTGTGAAAGTTCCTCAGAGCAGAACACAATGTGAAACTTATGAATTTTGATTTCAAGAATTTTCTATTTAACATGGTCAGATTGTGGTTGACTGTGGGTAACTGAATCCAAAGAAAATAAAAATGGATAAAGTGGAGAGATGATTGGGTATAATACACTATTATTCCACAGAATGCATGCCAGATACGCAGTTTTTCAGTAAGCTCCCTACTTGATTATACACATTCCTCATAAAGTATATATTTTTAACACAAAAAATGTATTTTCTGTTAATAAAGAAAGCATTTAATGCTGATTTCACTGAAACTAAGTACATTATTAACAACACAATGTATAGAAATCTTGAGTTACATCCAAATACAGCATCATGGAGTAACAGGGCTTTGAGTGTCTCAGTTATTGCTAGTACTGAGAGAATAAGCACAAACACAGGGTGATGATATCATGCAAATGTGGTGACAACCACTAATCTAGAGCTTATTGGTAATACAGTAACAACTCTGGTTTTCAACTTTCTTCTCTTAAGTAATCAAAGTTAGTTGGCTTTAGCACTTTTCAACCAGCTTTTCATAATCTTCTGTTATGTACCTGTTAAATAGCCTCAGAAATAAGGTGCCTTGTCATCTGCCCCTCTGATCCTGATAGCTTGCTTGTAATTGCCCTTTGTCACTGTGGTTTGAATATTTATTTCCTGCCAAAATTCGTACTTTAACCCCAAAGTGACGATTTTAGGAGGTGGGGTCTCTGGAAGTTAATTGTTCATGATGAGAGTCCCCATGAGTGGGATCAGTGCTCTTCTAAAACACATCCCAGAGAGCTGCCTTGGCTTTTTGAGTACGCACACACACAGTGAGAAGGCATCACCTATAAACAGGAAACAGAGCTATCTCAGACACCAAATCCCCTGGAATCTTACTCCTGGACTTCTCAGCCTTGAAGACTGGGAGAAATAAATGCAAGTAATTTCTAAAGCTCCAAGGTCATGGTGCTCTGTTATAACAACCTGAATAGACTCAGCCTGAATAGATTCAACCCCCTTGTACCACCTTCTTCTAAAACCTCGAGATATTACTGCGTCAACTCTTCTCTCAACCCCATCCTCAAATTTTTAAGCTACGAATGATAGTTTATTACAAGAAATTAACTGTTAACTTTTCATTTGCTTTTTCTCTAACCCCTTTAATTGCTGTGTTCATTTCTGTGTCCCATGATAACTGTACTGTTTATGACAAGCTGTAAGCAATGAATGTGTTACTGCATGTGGAATCATTACTGACTGGTCTTACTAGTTTGGGAGGTGATAAGGAAGTGATGTTCAAGCTTTTTACTCCCTAGTATGGTAGTTACTTCTCCCTAGATATTTTGATGTACTTTAGTTACATTTTAGGAAATGTGTTGTTTGCTTTGGGTTCACACATATTGTAATTTCTCTCCTTTCAAAATAACAGATAATAGGTCCTGGTTAGGATTTTCATGTAAAATGCCTAAGTTTCAGAAACAAATTCTTGTAACTATCATTTCATTATATTAGACTGGACAAAACAACTTATTGCACATTGAGAAGATTCAACTGTATTCAGAGAATTGGTGCTAGGTGCCATGGAGAAGCCAAAATGATCCTTATGTGATTCCCCACTGTCAAACTGCCCTAGAACAGCAGGAAAGAGAAACAGCTATTCAACAAATTGTCATACAGGTCTAATTGTGATGAGAAACAAAATATACAGACATGAATCAATAGGTGAGCAGAGATACAATCATTGTGATGGGAAGAAAGGGTGGAGAATTCACAATGAAGCCTAAAACTGTCAGAAGAAGAAAGTTTGTAAGTATTTGAAAAATCTGTTGGTTCATAGTAATCGCAGCATTGGAATTCCAAAGAGAGCAACAGATACATCGAATCCTCACTGATCTCTTAAACAGTATAGATGAGGTACAGTTCTGCACAGCTGATGGAAAGGCTTATTATTAAGAAAACAAATAGGGAAAACTAGAATATGAATGACACTTCTACTTTTTAAGTAAAAAACAATGACAGATTATTTTAAAATTATACATTAGTCATAGGACCTTGAACAAGAACTTAACTTCTATTGGCTCCATTTCCTACATCCGTAAAACTAGATCTTGAATTAAAAGATTTCTAAAAGTCTCAGAAGGTTGAAAATGCTGAAATTACATCATTTGCATATAATTCAGCAAATTTTTGTTGAATGCCTGCCACATAATACATATGCCATGTGCATTGGAAAATTTTAAAATGAATAAGATATGCAGCTTCTCTCCTCAAGAAAATGCAATCTTTTTAGAAAGATCCATCAGTACCAGGCAGTGTGTGCCTAAGTGTTCAAAGATAGGGTCCAAAGTATAAGCATTTAGGGAATTGAAAGTGCACAGAATCAATGAGCCAAAGAAAACTTTCTGAAAAAAGAAAATTTTAAAATACAGCCCAAAGAGCTCAGCACTCTCAGAAACTGAGGCAGAAAGATCAAAAGTTTGACCCCAGTTTGGGCAACTTAGTGATTCAGTGATACCTGTTTGAAAATACAAATTAAAGAGCTGGGGATTTATCTCTGTTAGAAGGCTACAAGCTCAATCCCTGTTACCACACACACACACACACACACACACAACCATACAATAAAACTCAAAGTTAGGCTCTGATTAGGAAATAAAAGGAAGAAAATACAGTTGTCCCATTGAAGACCAAAATCTGCAGATGTTCAGTCCTGATTGAAAATGGCATAGTATTATGCACATACTTTTATCATCTGTAGGTAGTTTTAATACCTACTACAGACTGACATTATGTAAACAGTTGTTACACAACATTTTAAAGTGACAGTGAAAAAGGAAAAATTTGATTGTGTTCAATGCAGATACTGTCATGTTTTCTCAATATTTTCAATCTGCTGTTGATTGGATCCACAGACTCAGAACGCATAGATGCAGACCTGGCTAGCTCACTTCAGAAGTTACCGATTAAGGAGAGTATCCAAGCCATGCATTATAGTAATTACTAAAGACACATTTTTAAGGCTTTTGTAATACATTAACTTGCAGACCTTTCATTCGTCTTGTCAACACTCTTACTTGTGTATGGTCATCAATTCAAACTTCGAGAAAAAAATCCACGGTGTGTGCAGTAGCAATAATGATGCAAGGCATTATTCCAAGTGTTTATTATTAATAACAATGGTGTCTGTTCAATGATTCATCTTCCTTCTTCCCTGAGTGCTCACGGCTACTATTATCTCATCGTCACAGGCACTGTCGCCAGACATCGCATTCTCCGGAGTGTAATAGCCTTCTGATTATGATATTGTGGCATGTGAATAATGTATGCCATAGTTACAGAATATGTTACTATTGCTTTGAGCAAGATTTCTTAGGAAACAAGAATGAAATTTTAATAGCAGAAATGCTTTCAGTTAAATACAATGACTCATTCACAGCACAGTAATCATACACAGTCATCATGCATAGCGAGTTGGGAAAATTGGAAAAATGCAAAATTACCTACATACATTATTTTTTTTGTTTAAAAAGTCATTTTAAAACAACAACCAGGAAGGGAAACTAGATTATGTGAGGGTTATTTAGGGACCATAGACAATTACAAAGATAATCTATTTTATAACACACATTCTCAATGCCGTATTTTTCTGTATTCACTGCTATATGCCCAGACGTTTAGCCAAGTCCTCACAGTGTGCTCTGTGGACTTATGATTTACTACTTCCTGTCAGTTCACCTAAATATCTCTTGAGATTTGTAAAATAAGACAGATTTTTATCATTTTAAAAGGATTCCGAGAGTACTCACCTTTTAGTACAAGTACATTGCCATGTACTATATATGCCCAGCAAAGTAGAACAAATTCCACCTTTAGAGAACTGGTACTATATAGGTCATTCTGGCTAAAGACTGGAGCACACTAAGCATCACGATGACTTCCCTTTGGGCCCTGATTCTTAAAGCCAAACAGTGAGGCTTGACGAGGTTCTATCAGTGTGTCAGCAGAAGTTCCAGCCAATAAGCTTCATTCAACACTTGGTTCTGATTTTGAATTCCTGCACCATAAATCCACTTTGAAACAACTAATGGAAAATAAAAAGCAAGACTCCAAAAGGAGAAATGGGTATAGTCTTATTCTATCTTTTCTTACAAGAATATGAAAAATCTCCAATGAATCAAGGCCATATTCTCTAAGGAATATGTGTTTCATAAATTGTCAGTTAATGTTTGCCTCATTGAGTTGAGAACTAGAGGGATGCTCAGAAAAAAAGAATAACTATGTGTTTTTACTTGTAAGACAAAGTTTTTATATCTTACAAGGAATGTGACTAAGTTGTTTTAACCATTGGAACAAAACTTGGAGTAAAGAATAGCAATATGCATATCCTATGTAAATTAGATTTGGGAGATTCTGAAAGAAAATAGTTAATTTTTGTGGTTGCCATACTGTTTGTGTGAAAAATATCAGGAGAGCTTAAAACCACGGCTCTCTTAGTTTGGAGCTGAAGTACATTCCACAAGCTCAGCCATCTTCCCTAGAACCAGAGAATCCTCTTCAAACACAAGAAAATGGTACCTGTAAAAGCAAATGAAACTCCAACAGCCAGCCAAGATACCCTAGGTTTACACTAGAACTGCCAGGAAACTGACCAAGGATATTGAGACTTCAGGGAGTTCAGAGACAGACTGTCCAGACAAGCAATTGTGAAGGGTTAAGAGAAGTATAAGGCAGGGTTTGGGACTAAAGATTATCAAGAAGACCAGCATTGTACAAGGAAGGAGCCCACAGTACCGAAGGAGAATCTATGTTATACCAGAACTTAATTTTAATACTCAGACTCTGATCTCGTTCTATACTCATGAAGGAACTAGTTATTACTCTCTGTTAGAGATTAGTGTGTATTCACTTGAGGAAGTTAAGCAATAAGATGTATTTCTTCTCCATGACCATTTAAAATACGCCACTCAACTTCAAGCAAACGTGTGTCAGCCTGTATCCATCTGCCAAGCCCCAGAGAATTTGCATGTGATGTTAGACTTTCCCCATGCTGCCTCACAAAGGATTCCTAGGAAGCACCCTCCAACTCTCACAGCCCTGCGAAGCAGGGGTAACTTACAAGTCCGTTTGGTGAGACTTAAGCACATCTTAAAACAATCATGCCTTACAGTGTTTTAGAATAAATTCATGTGTTTGCAGGAGTTTGAACTACATATGCTTCTTAACTATCCTATAACTTCAGTGGATAAATTCAGGGCCCTCAGGAACTTCCTTCATTTTGTTTCATCAAACACAGAAAAGGAAGTAGTAGGAGGAAAATGAAAGGAGAAAAACAACACAGACAGCATCAGAATACTTTGTTCAGTCTTAAAAATCCTAATGTTCCCAAGTCTATAAATATTAGGCTGCTTTTCTTCTCTAGGCAAGATGGTACTTGGACTCTTATTTATTGCACCAACCTTGAAAAATCCAGGACACCAGAAGAAAGCCAGTAGGATTTCACTGAGCCCATCAAATGCAGGGAAAATTAATATCCAGAAGTAACCTTCACTGCTTTTCTCTGCCCACAGACTTCATTCTTTCATTTTCTAAGCCATCTTAAACCTAAGTAGTTGTTATAATTTGGATTCAAAAAGTTCCCTAAAAGTCTCATGCTGTCAGAGGTGACATTTTCAGAAGGTCGTGGAGGTGCTATACTCATTACTGATAAGTTCACAGCTGCGTGTGCTGGAGAGGATACCAAGAGTGTGCCTTTGGAGGGAGCACCTCTTGCTCTGCCTCTTGTCTGTACACCTTGATGCCATGGGTTTAATGGCTTTTCTGTGCCAGGCTCTGTTACCCTGCCATTCCTGCCTCAGAACCAGCCAGCCGCAAACTAAATCTTCCAGAACTGTGAGCCAAAAATAAACCTCTCTTTCTTTATGTTGCAGGTGTCAGGTAATCTGCCCCAGCAACAGGAAAGCTGATGTAGAAGGGACCCTTCCATGAATTTACTTTGCCCTGGATCAACAGAAATTCTGGCACTTTCTTTCTACAAATCTTTCCTAAACCTACAAAGTCCTCTTTGAGCTTGCTTGGATATCTTAGAGGGAAGAGCACTGCTTTTGTTCTGTGCCTTGTCCTTTTTTTAAGGTCTTGCATGAGTCAAATGAAAAAGAATAGCACATCTGGGTAAACGTAAGTTTTCACAAGCTAGGAAATCGTAAATCTTGAATTGTTCTTACCTTTGCACCCCTCATTTATACATTTGGAAATACTATGTTTTCCAAGGTTAAATGAGACTAGCTCCAGATTCCTGTGAGTCACTGACCTAAGGCTCTGTGTCCATAAGTGAACATGTTTTCACGGTGAAGTTTTCTATGCTGCCCCCCGTTAACATTACGATTTCCAACTTGTTTTGAATCTGATAAAATGATCAAGACTCTATCAAGAAAATAGAGCAGATGTACATATGCCTAATATCTCAGAGGATTCCTGGCTCCCTGAAGCCCATGCACTTAGGGGCCCAGGGAAACTTGGTTTATGACTCCTACACAACTTCTTTGCCTCTGGAAATATTTATGCCTTTAGGTTCTCTGCAGTTGACTCCTGAAATTCAGAAGCTATATTAGCCTCAGTCACTTAATTTGGTGCAAACTTATCTTTGAGAAGCAGAAATCCTATTCTCCACTAGGAGATAGGAAAATAGTCCAAAATGTCAGTAATCAGACCTTAAGCATGGCATATATTTCCACCAAGATTTGGTGACTGTATTGAAAAAGGCTGCATGTCTCAAGTATTCAAGACTAAATTAAAGTCTATTGCAACCCATGGGCAGAGTTTCCATATGCTTAACATCACTGAAAGTCTCAGGAATTACACATATCTGTCATATTTTATAATTTCTTGATAGAAATTTTATTTTACCACTGAATCTCATAAGAAACACATGCTGGCCAGGGATTTAGCTCAGCGGCATAAGTGCCTACCTGGCAAGCGCTAGGTCCTAAGTTCAATCCCTGGTACCAATATATATATATATATATATAATTAAATTTTAAAGAACAAAAGAAAGAAACACATGCTGTTGTATCTCATTGGAAGAGCACTAACAATAATTTTTATTAGGTTTACATTAAGCAAAGAACTCAATAGCAGTATCTTAAGTCTTCAAAAGCGAGGAAACATGAAAATAGTAGAAAAAGAAAGGACAATGAATGCAGAGAAAAAGAAAGAAACAGAGAAACATGGAACACACTAACATAAACAAAAAGTATGCCACTAAGGAAATTTTTAATTATAAGTATATACAAGCCTAAAAGATAAAAATTTCTTCAAAAGAGAGAACATATAACATTCAAAGCTAAGAATGCATTGCATGATACACATAAGAACATACATTCCTTGTCCTTAGTCTTCCCAAAATGAATTCAACCTCACTATAAAACATTTTGAAGGATTTTCATGAAAAACTAATTTAACTTGCAATTTAAGGGGAATTTCAAAATTAAAGAAAAGCTGACAACCAAGATTCTTTTGTCATGTTGGTACCAAATTTCATCTTCCTAATGAAGAAAACCATCTGGCGTTCTTTAGTTATGTATGCAATCTTTAGATATGTGGTACTGTTTGCTTCTGCTTAATTTTATAATTTTCCCCTTTCTCTCTTTACAGCATTCTTCTCAAGCATGCCTTAGAGAATAACATCCTCTAGAATATTGCTGAATTGCATGGCTTCTGAGATTGTTGGGGGAACATTTTGTTGATTTAGCTGTGATAAAATGTTTCAACAGAGTTATGAATATAGTACATTAAAACAATAAATACTTATTTACTCAGGTGAGAAGAAAGTTGAACTAAATTTTGTTAATGTGTTATACAATGTTCTAATGTATACAGGTTAGAATTTGAGTATTCTGAATTTGACTATATATTTATTTTTATCAGCAAGTTTTATATCTTCATATTTTCATGTTCTTGATTAGAAGCTTTTGCTTCAATTTATAAAATTCCTGTAAGCATTTCCTGTAAGGCACATCTTGCGGTACCCAACTCAGAATTTATCTGGGAAAGCTTTAGCTTTTCTTTCATTTCTGAAGGATAACTTTACGAGGTAAAGTATTCTTCTGGTCTTGTGGGTTTTTTATTTGTTTTGTTTTGGTTTTGGTTTTGGTTTTTCATTTAGCATTGCGTTTAGCATCACTCTCTTCCAGCCTACAACTTTCTCTTGATAAATCTTTTACTAGCTTCATTGTGACTCTCTCTGTGTTATATGTTAATATGTAGAGGATAGAACAGAGCCTTCCTGTCCTTGCAGTGTCTGCAATCTAGCTGTCAGAGAGAACATAACAGATAAGAAACTTAGAGCGTTAGATGCTCAGTGTGAAGTAAGCACTACAGACAAGTATAATAAGAAAGTAAGGAATCACACAGGATGGAGGGAAGTAGGACAATTTTGAAGAACCAAATAGGAATGGTGTGCTTTTTGTGTAGGCAACTGAACAATGTGGAACAAGAATATAGATAGATGATTGATAGATAGATAGATAGATAGATAATAGATAGATACTTTGAACTTCACCCTTATTTCCTCTGTCAAACCACCTTGTACTCTCAGTGGTCAGCCTTACGTATCCATAAAGAGAAATAAGTGCTAATCAAATTTAGCCTGAAGTTAACTTTACACTTGTTCATTAACTTGGTATAGTGACCATTACACAAAAAACCCTAAGATATTTAATTGTTTATATTTAGCAGTATTTTCCTTTTCCCAAGTGCTGCTAAGAGGCATTAGGAGTAAAACAGTATAATTACATACATTTTTAAAATAATTCAATTAGGGGCTAAGGATTTAGCTCAGCGGCTCAAGCACTGAGCTAAGGTAAGCATAAGGTCATGAGTTTGATCCCCAGTACCAAAAAGAAAAAAATGGAAAAATAATTCAATTAGTTTTGGTGATTAATCAACATGCGATTTCACTATTTGTACATTAGTACTTTGGTGCTCAATGAAGATTTTTAGTCTTCATTGTTCTGATACAGATACAAATGTTTTATGGTAACAGACACATTCTTTACTGATAGATTGAACATGCATTGTCCACTGGACCCATGTATTTCCCTGATGTCATGCTACTCGTGTTATACAACTGTGCAACAGTACTGAGGAGATGCTGAGGGAAGAAGATGCTATCTGATTTCAACTCCAGATTTTGTTGTTCAATTCCTCTTCCATGAAGGGTACTCTCCAAAGGATATTAATGTGGAATAAAGTATCCCCACACTTGGTGTTTCTAACATAGGTACATCTAGGGAATTCTGCATCCACATCTCTTTGTTCTCAGTCTTCTAAACTTGTTTCTTCTACACATCGGAGCTATGTTCTGAGGTATGGGACATGCTTCATCCAGTATGCAGTATTACCAATCAAGCCTTGATCTTTCTTTTTGTGGTAAAATTTGCAAGACAAATAATTTGTCCTTGATTTTGAAGATTTACTAATATGGAGAATATAGAGGGCCTTTGAATACTTTTTGGCTTTATTCCCATTCTCTGGAGTCGATGAGTCTTCACAGTGTTTTCCAACAAGTTTTCAATAGTTTTTGATAAGCAAAATATCAATATAGGTACCAGTGTAAGGTTCTCCAGGATATTCATCTGGATTACATTATGACACTGAAAAAAGTAAGTACTAGTAGCCAGTTAATGTGAATGCAAACTCTTTCTGTTCCTATTTTGGATAGAGCTGGAAAAGAATTAATATGCCCAATATCATGTCCTTGAAGCTGTGTTAACCTGTTCTAGCAAAGATACCACAGAAAACATAGTAGTTACTGCTGATCTATTCCTTGGCTGAGTTTACAATAATCCACTGTTGTCCTCTGGGATTATCTGGTTTTGCACAAACCAACCTGGTAAATTAAATGGGGGATTTGCTGAGATCAACACAACATTAGAGCTTTAAGAAGGACATTGACTTCTGCCACCAGTTCCAAGACCTGATTTTTTTCAATGTATTTGCAATTTGCTGCTGTAAAGGGGAGGAGGGCGAAGTTAGAGGTTTTCACTCAGCCACTGACACCATAGGCTCAGCGTGTCCTGAGGACACTGGGTTGAGTAGGGAGTTACGCCAGTTACCAAGTGCATCCATTCCAACTGTACATTTAGGCACCAGGAAAATAAATCTCAGAATGGCTTAAGGACTCATTGGATCCACCATAAGCTGGGCTGGATCCCATAATGCTCCTATTCTTACAGGTTTTGGGTTCTCGTGAGTCACCTTGGACCCTTTTCCAAGCAGGCTCATGGTATTCAAATATTCCCTTTTTCTCATTATGCAGTCAACTCCACAAATGCATTAGGTGTCTCCAGGGAAGTCTGCTAAGTACACTTGGCCAACATTGCAGAGCACATCTTTCTGGGGCTACAACCATTTTCTCAGTTGAAGAATTTTGGATGTGAAAATTATGTTAGGTCCACAAACCAGGCAAGGAATTGTCCAGTTTTGTGGAATCAATTACTCATAGTCTCCTCATCATTCCGGTTGCTGTCCACGGACTGAACAAATTCATGTACCCTTGTTGGCATTTCATGTGCTCCAAGATGGGCTTATGCATCTTAATAGCTCTGTGTGGGGCACCCTGCACACACTTTACTGCCAGTCCAACCTGGCCACTAATGACGACAATTGAGCATGTTTACACTAAGCTGCTGTCCTTCCTTCATTTTTCCCCCCAGAATCCTATGATTCTCATTTCCATTGTAAATCTCGAATCGCTAACGGCACAACTCATTTTCAGTCTTGGTTTTCTCAGAGACGCAACCCCCTCCCTCTTGCCAGCACATTCTTTATTGCTGCAGAAAATGGCATGTCCTTCAGGCACCTCCACTGAATGCAGCCTTCTAACGACATTTCTAGAACTGTGTATTAAATCCTGTCTAACAAGCCTAATGTCCTGAACCTTTTAATGTTGTCTTCCATTGTACAGCAATTGTAGCATTTCTACCTTACTTTTTGTGGAATGTAGCTCACATCCCCGTGTTCCTTGAAGCTATCTTAGCAGAATATTTATAGCATTTCTTAGGTGTTAAATTTGAAGAATACTCTCATCGTGATAAGTTATCTTTTATCTAAATTTATGTTCTGCCAATTTTTGGTCTATTATCCTCAGAACACAGCTGCACATACTCTTCTAGCTCCTACCAGTACATATTGTCTAGGTCCTACATTTTCCTCATAGGATACTCTTTCCTTCCCTAGAACACCCTAAAAATCCCAGGCCTTGAAATTTTTGCCTTGACGGCCAGGAGAGGGTGTCCTAAGAGAGTACATGTTGTCTTCTAAGAGAATAGTTTGACTGCTCTTCAAACAAAGGAGGAACATAGCCTTTCAAATCTGTAGGTCCAGGGAATCCAGGAGTCCAAGGTTCACAGACACATTCTACCCAGGTCCCAGTCTCTTCCAACAAGAGATCTTACCTTGCCATAGCAGACCAGCCTTTTTTTTGGGGGGGGGGGAGTAATCTTCTTTGAAGCTCAGTCCTCTTATGAAAAAGTTATATCTGCCCTTCTGCCTTCTCCACCCCTCCTCTAATGGGTATGAAAGTCTTATAACTAGCTATCAAGGAAGTCTTCTGGTTTTCTTTTTTTTAAATTTTATTTAAAGAGAAAAAAAAACAAAACAAAACAGAATAAAGGGTAGCAACAATACAGAATTCCAAGGAAAAAAGGAAAAGAACAACAACAAAAATAACTAAGAAATTATTACTTGACAAATTACATACTGACTTCTTGGAAATAGTTGTTCAAATTTAAAGTTAAAACATGTAAAGTAGACATCAATCAGTGAGACTGTTAACAGTTCTGCTCCACAATCTGATAAAAATAGCAATATGGTTATCCATCTTACCCACTCAAATATACATGCAATTATATCAAAAGGGTAAAACTAAACACAACAAAACAGAACAAAGCAGATCACAAGAAAGCAATGTACGAGACATAAATTTCAAAGCTAGACAATTGGAGATATTCACTCTCTATCATATTGACTCTTGTTTTCTTCCCAATAGTTGTCCAGATTGTCACATACAGGGAATTCACATGAAACAACCTAGTATGGAATTGATCTGAGCAGGGCGAGGAGGGCGTTTCAGGTCTTTAAGACCATATATTAAGGAAGCCTAGAATGGCTGTCATAGTGTCTCTCATTCTCCTCAAAACAGCTGTCCATACCTTAATGTGTGTTGAACTTAAACAAGGCAAAGCAAGCTAAGATCACTTTGAACAAAGAATGATAGTTTTGCTGGACTTCACATCATGACATTATGGAATCAGCACTGGGTACTGTAGTGTCTCTTTTTCTTCAAAGTAGTTGATCATTTCAACATGTGTTATATAGTTGGTTCTTGTAAACTGTTTATAAGCTCTAAACATGCATGAGTCTCTACCTGTATATCTATCATTTCTGTATTAGAGGGAAAAATAAAACAAAACAAGCTAAGACAAAATAATTCCTAGAAAAGCATGAAGCAAAAAAGTCACATAAAACTGCAATACAAGGTGATCTACAATGGTTACCATGATGTCTCAGCAGTATATAACAATATTAATAAAAACAAAGCATTGGAGACACTATAAGACTTCAAAAGCAAGTAATAATCAAACCAGAGGGAGTATCTTAGTGAATCTTGTCATCTTCAGTGTAGTTGCCTATACTCTCAGTCTTGATGCTATCAATCATAACAGATTTCAATAAAATCAGTCAATACAAAGTAGCAATCTAATAAACCAGATTCAAATAAGATCAGTCATAATAAGACAGTATAATTTATAAGGCTTCAGATTAAGTCGATAGGAAAATTAGGGATGATTACTGTAATATGTCCTCTTATTTTTGGGATAGCTGACCATGTCCTCAAGTCTAGTGTAAGTAGACAAACTGGAACAGCATGTAATCCATCCAAGCAGAGTGGTGAGAATAATGTAAATTTTAAATCTTGTTACCCCATTAACAATATCTTCTGCCTCCCTTTTTTCAACAATTCCCCCCTTTTCACTCCCATATGGTGCACTGCTTGTTTTGGGTCCCACTGCCTCCCTATATAGAGCATCTCAATGGACCCTATCTCCTGATCTACTCTGCCTATGTTTCTTTCTGTTAATATTTCAAGGCCATCTATACTAGAGATTACAGTCAATCTTCTCTGCCTTATTTCTGCTATTCTGTTTTTCTGCCATTGGTTGTCTATATTTCTGTTCCACTCCACTATCTGCCCTGTTCACTGAGGCCTCTCTGCCACTGTTCCTGAAATGCTCGTATTCTTGTTCTCTCTCTCTAAAATGTCCTTCAGTATTTTTTGTAGGGTTGGATTTGTGGTCACAAATTCTCCCAGGTCCTCTTTGTCATTGAAGCATCTTGTTTCTCCATTAATTTCTAGAGAGAGTTTTGCAGGATACATCAATCTGGGCTGGAGATTGTTCTCCTTCAGGGTTTGAGTTACTTCACTCCAAACTCTTCTTGACCTGATTGTCTGTGTCGAGAAGTCTGCCATGATTTTGATGGGTTTTCCTTTATAGGTGATCTGTTTCTTTTCTCTGATGGCTTTTAATATTCTGTTCTTATATTGAATTTCTGGGAATTTGATTATTATGTGTTTGGGTGTAGCTCTGTTTTGGTTGTAGGTGGCTGGAGTTCTGTATGCTTCATGCATCTGCATATCATTTCTTTTTTCTATGCTTGGGAAATTTTCCTTAATAATTTCTGTGAATAGCTTTTGTAATTCCTCTGTTTTGACTCCTGCTTCTTCATTCACATGCTTTATTCTTAAGTTATAGATCCTCTTGTCATCTTCCAGTCTTTGTATTTTTACTGCCTGCTCCCTTGTTATTTTTAAGAGATCTTCCCTTTCATGATCACACATTGCAAGCCTGTGTTCAATTTTTGATAGTCTATCTTTGGTTTCTTTCAAGCAGTTTTGCCAGCTTTCTATGGAGTCTTTAGTTTCCTGATAATCTCTTTGAATCTGCTTCATGAATTCTAGGTTTTTTTTGTATTCTTCATTAAA
>PVJX010029903.1:0-22520 GCA_004027295.1 Dolichotis patagonum | reverse complement strand
GGCTTTATTCTATTGTGTTATGTTTGATATTATTGTAATTGAAACTATGCTCAACTATAGCAGAGTAAGAGATATGGTGTTAGATACTGTTGATGTCCAGTTGACTTAATGTAAAGTACTGTGTTGCCTATGTTGTCCTGTTCTGATCTGCTCTGTACTGCCCCCTTTTGTTTTATTCTCTTTTAAATAAAAAAAAAAATGTGTGTGCCTCAAAGAACATGATCAAGCAAGTGAACGGGAAACTGATAGAATAGGGAAATATTCGCAAATCACATACTTGATAAACACTTAGTGTCCAAAATGTATATAGACCTCAACAAAATATAAATAGCCTCAAATGACTCAACAGTATAAAACAAATAACTAAAAAATGAGCAAATGAACTGAATGCACATTTTTCCTAAAAATATATACACATAGGGATACCAATAGGTAAGTGATAAGATACTCATTAAGTGTCATTAGTCACCTTTTAAATGGAAATCAAAACCATGGTGAGCTATTATTTCACACCCAGTAGGATGGCTGAAAATTAAAAAAAAACAGATAATTACAAGTGTCAATTAGGATGTGAAGCAATCAGAGAGATCTATATACAATGGCATGTGCACCTTAAAAAGCATCTTATCAAGGAGCACCTCAACACACTAATGGTGCTCTATAGCTACCAATTCCACTGTTAGGTAATATATAAGGAGGTTATGAGTATATGTGTCCACATGGTGGACACAATGTACATAAATATTCATAGTCACATTATATACAGAGTCCACCAAAGAAGTGCACATCAGGAGAAAGAAGAACTTGTATAAATATTTTAATACTAAATCTAGTGAGATATCATGAGATAAACACAAGTTACCCTTGGCCTCAACAGTTACAAAAGGTACTCAGTGTGGTGGCCATTACCTTCCAGGCATTTATTAGTACTGCTGAAGTGTATGTACATTTTTTGGAGAACTCTGTATAACAGATAAAAATAAAAACAATCTAGTCACATTATTGAATGGCCAAAAACAGAAACAATCAGTGTATCCACTGTTTGATGAGTGGATAAGCATATGTAGTATACCCATAAAATGGAATACTTTTCAGCAAGAAAAAAGAATGAAATATTGACGCGTGCTACATGAATAAAGCTTGAAACCACTGCTAAGGGAAAGCGATCAGTTGCAGTAGGCCAAAGATTGTACCATTCTATCAACATCAAATGTCCAGAATCAGCAAATCCATGAGAATAGAAAGCAAATCAGTGTTTCCAGGGACTGGAGGAGGAGAGACAGGGCTGGCCAAGAGCAGTGCTTCTTCTGAGGTGCTGAAACGGCTCCCAAGTTCATGGTGCACAATACTGTGAATACACTTTTAAAAATCACTGAATTGTACATTTTTTGAGGTTTTCCAATTTTATTCTCCTTCTTGGTTCCTGGAAGGTAAGAAGTTAGAAATCATACCTTCCCAAAAATCATTAAATATTCCAGGCCATAGTCTCAAAGTAGATTGGCAGCATCCTAAATTAAAATACAACTCATCTTTCTCATTCCCTGCAAGGAATTGAACTACTTAGATTTTAGTGATTATATTCTTCTGTTTGGCTTCTGGTTTTATAAAACTAGCTCATTAAAGTGGGCATTTTGAGTGGGAAGCTATTCTAAACCTCGGTAGTGTGTCTCATTTTTTTTTTCAGAGAGAATAAAGCCGAACAAAATAAAACAGAATAGAGCCAATCAAAACAAAACAGTGAAAGTGGTACAGAACTTATAAACAGGATAATAGGAAATCAACAATGGCTACCATAAAATATCTTCACAATAGCTGTCCATACTATTAGATACTGAAAATAAAATAAAATAAAATAAGCAAAACAGAACATTAAATTAAATGAAACAATAAATCAGAACAAAATGAAACAGTGAGAACAAAATTATATTTTAAAAGCAAGACAGAATGAAACCCCCTGTATTTGTTAAATTGCATACTGTCATCCTCCTAACAGGTGCTCAGACCACTGGCCTTAGGCCTGCAAAGTCAATCAAACAATATAAGCATTCAGTTGCTTTTGTACCTCAGTCGCTATCAACCCAACCTGTCCTCTGAACCAGCCGATTGCTGATGGGGTGGAGTGGGGAGTGCTTCTAGGCAAACAGCTCACAGGAAGGGGGAACTGGCTTCTCTCTTCCTGGGCCCCACAAGGTTTGCACAGCTTTGACTTCTTGTCCTCCTCCCAGACCCAGCATGGCTTCCTGAATTGTACACTTTAACAGTGGATTTTATGATATATTAATTTTAATCTCACAAAAGCTGTTATTTAAAAGAAACTGTGGCTACTGGAAACTAGAAAGTGAGAAATGAGTTAAGAAGGTACCAAAGGGGTACAAAACCAGAACAGGTTTAGTGGAGGAGATAACTTTTCAAATGCACCAGAAGAGTTAAGAACACCTGCAGAAGCACTATGAGACACAAATAAATCAACAGAAAAGTAGGAAAAATACTGTGGATGGTGGGTTTGGGAAGCAGGTCTGCATGTAAACCAGAAGGACAAAGACTGCAGATGGCAGGAGAGGAGATGCCAAATACACAGAGGTAGAGCTGGAAGAAAGACATACACAGAGGTAGAGCTGGAAGAAAGACATACACAGAGGTAGAGCTGGAGAAAGCTGGAAGAAACCCAGTAGGAGACGTAATATCACACGAGAAGCCATTTCAGGGGGATCCCCTGGAATTAAAGGAAAAATCGACACTCTCTCGATGCCTCCTATGCCAGATAAAACTGATGCTAAGTCTCAAATATCCAAATCAAAACCCAGGAAAATTTAGTTTTAAGGGTAAGGTTTCTTACAAAACTCAGGAAGAATCAATTTCTTTTAGCAAGAATTATCCTGGCCTCAGTTTCTCTTCTAAAAGTTTAAAAACAAGGAACCAGCAGCTGCAGAGCTGAAAGATTGGGACCCCAAAGTTCTATACCCAGCTGAGGGTTCAGAGCTGACACCCATGTGTTTGATTTCATGAATGAAGGAAGTAAACACTTTGGGATGGGAAAGTCATAGCATGAAAGTCTACATAGAAGTTTAAAACTAATTAATCAAACAACCTAAATCATTGCTATAAATATATCTGCCACATATAATATTCGAAGACACTGCATGGAACACATAGCGGCTTGCACGAATGTAAGGGGAAGACACAAAAGAGCTGGCAGAAAAGGTAAAAGGAAATAAAGGTACCAATTTCCTCAATTTATACAGAAAGATCAATAGATACACTCCGTTCTTGATGTGGATATTTAGACAAGACACGTTTTCTCCAGGAAAATAAGTCACCATAATTGAATCAATAAGCAATAAACAAAAAGCCACTTATGGAATTGAAAATGACGTCCCAGAAGCATTCTGTGCAAGTTTCCACCTCCAGCCATTTCACAGGCTGTTTTCCAGGCTGCCGTGGAAGCAGAGATTTCCATGCTAGGTAAGGCGTGCGCAGAGAACACAAAAGCACATCGTGCTTCCTGTTAACTCTTCTCACAGGGTGAGCAAGTCCTGAAGACACCAGCAGAGACAGGCTTAACAGGAAGTCAGGGAAGATGACTCTGAGGGCTGCAGAGGCCAGCACGCCATATGAGTACTAGTGTTGGGGAGATGCTACTCAGTTGCATCTACTGTGAACCAGCGCTACACTGAGACAGTGGGAGCCCTCTCTGGAGAGAGGAGCTTCTTTTGTGCTAAGGTGTCAGCTCATTGCAGTGCTATCAAGAGATAAAAACATCCCCACCACAGCAACACATGCAGAAAAGACATTTTCAGGGCTTTTCTTTTCTTTTTTTTAACAAACTGGGAATGAGGAATACTTTCTTCACACGATGAAAAATATGTATGCAAACCCCAAAGCTAGTAGCCAACACTTAACAGTCCGTCTGCTGACATTCTTGGGGAAATCTTGGAGAAGATGACAATAATGTGGCTTGCTGTGGCCAGCATTCCCCCAGCCCTTCAACAAAATAAGAAAAAGGGAAGGAGCACATATACACATTTATGTACATGTGTATGTACACACATGCATATACCCACATACAATTATTGGAAAGGAGGGGGAAACTGACATTATGGGAAAAAAGGAGAAAACTGACACTATTAGAAAGGACAGGAAAGTTGGCATGAGAAAGGAGAGAAAAACTGACATCATGGGGAAAGGAGGGGGAAATTGACGTTATTCAATAATAAAATTACCTCTTTGCAAAAAAAGAAAATAATCTAAAAACACACTAAGTGTTAAGACTTCCATTAAAAAGAACTTTTAAAATAATAGTTTTCCTTCATGCTAGCGAGCATTAGCAGGGAAATGAGGAAAAGGGAACCCATTTACACTACTAATAGTGAAAGTCTGGAAATAAATTTTCAAGGAAGTTTGACAGGCTCCATGATTAAATCTATGAGACCAACAGAACTTCTGGAAAGAGACTTCAAACCAACCACTTCCCTCCATATCAAAAGATCTACAGGAAGCAAACTGTGTTCTTATGAATCTGATGCCACAAACCGAAGCTTGAGTAGGGGCTAGGGCGCAGCGCAGTGGTGCAGTGCAAGTGTACTGAGTTTGATCCCCAGCACTGCAAGAAATAAAAGTTTAAAAATCTGTAATAGAATTTTTAAGCAAAATTAACCATACAGAGCATGAACATCAAAGCAGACTAGGAACATTTTAGAGACTACCATAAACGCAGGGGAGATCCACCATGTTGGAATAAAACTGCAGTCAATAAAGGGTGAAATGCTGAGCAAAAGTTCACACCCTGCTGGCCGGACCAGAAGAGAGGCCCCTGGGCAGCTACCACCCAGGACAGGTCAGAATCATGCTCCATCTTGCAGAGCTGTGTGACCTTTGGCAGGCTTCTGTCCTGCTTGTTGCTTTAAATTTCTTCATCAGGAAAATGGAAGAGTAGTGGTATCTATCTTGTTAAATAAGGTAATATATCTGTAAAGTCCTTAAAAGAAGGCTTAGTTCTAGGTATGTTCTATATAAGAATTGACTAAGTTAAACAAATACATTGCATTAGAGAAACTCGCAGGTCAGTGATTAAGGTTTGTGCGGGCTCACACCACGCACTCACTTAGAGGCAGATGGAGCACAAGGCTAAGATACAAAACATGATCATTAAATAACAGCGAGGAAGCGTAGATAAAAATGTAGGCTCTTGGAGGAGTAGAGTGGATTCTAATCTGAGAGAAAGAAGACAAGGAGGTAGCAAGACAGAAATCTCTGGAAAACTGAAAAACAGCTAAGAAGGCTCAGTTACATTTGGGTTAAATCTGAGAGGATACAGCATCTCTATAAACTTAAAGGAAAGCAGACAGGTTGGGAGCTAAACTAATTTCCGGCAGAAGATTAGATGATTCTGCACGTCCCACCTCTAGTCTACAGGAACCCTTAAAAAAGAGAACTAAAATGTCAGCAATAAGTGTCACCCTTTTTTAATATTAAAAAATGGTGTTTTTGAAGGAACAGAGCCTGCTTGTTACAGCTACAAAATCCACATGAATAGCAAAGACTGTGTGTTGTGGGGGCTGGGGGGAAGTGCCTTCCCAAGAGCGGGTGCCCGCTGCGATGAGTCCCGAACGCCACCTCCTCCTCCAAGACAGCGAAGGCAATCACACACGGTGCAGGGCTGTCAGCGCCCCGCTGCTGCTCACTGCTATCATTTGCAGGAA
The DNA here is from genome assembly GCA_004027295.1 of Dolichotis patagonum. Classification (NCBI taxonomy): domain Eukaryota; kingdom Metazoa; phylum Chordata; class Mammalia; order Rodentia; family Caviidae; genus Dolichotis; species Dolichotis patagonum. Next base: position 16,821 of record PVJX010029903.1, on the reverse strand, counting down.
ATATGAGGCACTGAAATCCTGACACCACATTCCTTAGGAAGAACTGAAACAGGGAAACAGGGGGAAACAGCACACCATGAATCCAGCCCTTCAATGAGCCAACCCGGACCGCTGATCGCGGGCGGTGCTGATTTGTCCGGCAAATGCCGCCTTGGGGCCGGTGAGGACCAGGAGATCCGAGAGCAGGCGGGCTCTGTCCGGAGGGGTGCACTGGCAGCCCGTGTCCTTGGCAAGGACTTGGAAGGTCTGCAGGGCGACCAGACAGCAGCCACTGGCACAAAACCTGTCCCCAGGCAAAATGAAGGCACGGGGAGAGTCTGTTTCTGGTCCCCACTGCAGGTGGCCCCCGCCTCACTCTCCACCAGGGTGTAAGGGTCTGCGGAGGAGAGATGCCAGGAAGCAGACAGCAGGAAAGCCAGGGAGAGGAACACAGCCCTGAGGCTGCCTTGTCATCTGCCAGGGCCACCTCCCAACAGCACACACAGCACCCCCAGGAGCCTGGCATCTTCCTTTTTAAGAAAAGAGAGAGGGAGAGAGAGAGAGAGAGAGAGAGAGAGAGAGAGAGAGAGAGAGAGAGAGAAGATATCAAAATTTCAAAACCTGAAAATGTCTTCCCTTTTTGATCAGAACCATAACACGTCCTCCACCTGTGACTCCTGGCCTTGCCCAATGGCTTAAATTCCCCGAAGGCCTTCGTCTGTGGCATCGAGCTGTGACAGTCCACATCACGCCAGCTACATCCCGGCCATAGGAAGGCTGTGTCGACCCAAGAGGGAGGTCACACAGATTCCAGCTGGATCTCAATTCTGAGGTGCTGGGTGAACTGGGGTGTACGTCACTTAGTGGAGGTGGCTTTCAGAACTCTAGGAGCTGGGTAGAAAATAGTCCTTGCTTAAGCAAGCCAAAGAGGATGATGGGGTGTGCTGTTGCCCTGAGACAGTTCTAGAAGCAGGATCTTGCTCTGCTTCACTCTTGAACTTGATTTTCTGGCCTGTAAAATGGGCACATAACTCTGCCTCACCTCCTTGCAAACTGTGAGGGTGTTCACCTGAATAAGACAAGAGCAGGGATTGAATAGACAGAGAGGAAAAGGACACTGATTGTAACATTGTGCTGGGAAGAGGGGAGGAAGGCACCATACTCCTAGAGACACATCTCCCAGTTTCCTGGGATGCCTGATTGAGTGTCTACTGTGGACAGGAAGTTAATGTCTGCTGGGGACAGGAAGTTATGTCTACTGTGCACAGGAAGTTAATGTCTGCTGAGGAAGGAAGTCTATGTCTACTGTGGACAGGAAGTTAATGTCTGCTGGGACAGGAAGTCATGTCTACTGTGAACAGGAAGTTGATGCCTGCTGTAGACAAGAAGTTTATGCCTGCTATGAATAGGAAGTGAATGCCCGCTCTTATTGGCCCAGCCCAACTCCATGTCTGTATCCTGGAATGAGACTTATGGACACCAGAGGGGACTCAGTGGTGATAAAAAGGACCAATGTGTGGCCCAGAAGCTGCAGGTCTGAGCTCAGGCAGTCCTGAGCTCCATGTGCACGAGATGGCTGACAGGTGTGGCATTTGCACAACCAGGCCCAGCACACACATAAAACTAATGTTCCAAGCAACCACATGCTCCACATCTTCCTTCATCTGCCCAGGTCCAAATCCCACAATGAAAGGTCACAAAGACTGACACAAATGCTATTGTGTCCAAAGCTGGGGACTTGTTGGGAGAAAACACAGCATCATAGAAGCCAAGACAGAAAGGCATATGGACTGCAGTTGTTCTTTGTCCACCTCTGTCACTAATACCAAGGCACCAGCTGGTGAGAGGGTCCCTTGGGAGCCATACCACCCATTGCCACTCCACACACACAGGCACAGGACATGGTTGGAGGAACAGTCACACCTGGGCTTTGGGAGAGGGGTATGCATTGCTCCTGGGCTTTTGCAATGTCATCTTTGGAGCCTGAAGCCATCCCCTGCAGAAGTGGGCTTTGATTGCTGGTGTTCACCTCCCAGGAAGAGAGGGTTCTGGCTTCTGAGGAGTGGTGCTGTTTGTCTGTCAGAAATGCCAAACTTTCTGCTTTTTTGGTGCATTGAAGACAATTCCCAAGCCAGACCCTACTACAACCCTGACATTACTCCCTGGAAAGCCCCGAATGGCACTGGGAGGAAACGGCAGACAGTCTGCAGGGGGGTGATTAGGGAGCAGTGCTGGGGTTCAGAGGGGCCCTGGCCACCTGAAACCTGCCAGCCCAGCTGCACAGCCATGGCAGCATCTCAAGCCTTGGCCAGGATAGAGCCCTTCTCACCACAGAGAGCATCACAGTGGACTCACAGCCTCCAGCAGCTCCTGGCTACTGGCTCCCAGGAGGAAATCAGGAAGCACAGAGCTAAGTCCACTAAGACCAAATGCAGCCCCACACCTACACCTGCCTGCATCTGGAGTCTGACTCGGAAGCACCTCCCACAGCCTCAGCCCTGATGCCACACCGCTGCTCACTGCACTCCCAAGCCACCTCGACCTCTCCCAGAGAGGAGTCCTGTGATATTTGTCCTTTGGTCCCACACGCAACCTCCCCAAGAGTCATCCACATCACAGCTTGTGTAAAAAGGAGCAATCACTTCTCCTTCTGAAAATAGGAGAGCGCTGGGAAGGAAAGGACAGGGCTGCACTTGCTTTTCTCAGCTCCGTGACAAATGACGTGGCAGTCTCTGCATCCTGGTCCTCAAGGTCCTCGGTCTCTGGGCCAGAACCAGTGTTGGGAGCTTGGCTTGCCCTTCCTCCATCTTCAGAATAGCCAGGTGGCTGGTCCTTCTCCCCATCCATCCCTCCAACCACCTTTTTCCTCCCTCTCCTCTTTTCAGAGCACTTGAGCTCTAGATAGGGGACTGTGGCCTCCTTCCCCCAGGAAAAAGGCACTCACACACACACACACACACACACACACACACACACACTATATATATATATATATATATATATATATATATATATTCTTTTTTTTGAGACAGGGTCTCACTACATTACTCAAACTTGTAATCCTCCTGCCTCAGTCTCCCAAATACTAGGATTAGCCTAGGTATGCATCACCATGCTCAGCTTGCAAGGTTCATTTTAAGCTTGGGGTCAAGAAGGTCTCCCTGAGACTGTGGTATTTAGAAGAGCTGTGGTGTTAAGGTAAAGTCACGCACATGAAGGATGCGGGGAGTGTGCTGTGGAGCCACAGTGACTCGACCCCTCTAAGGCAGGAGTTGGCCAGCCGGGCTGACGCCAAGGACGTGATGGAGGGAGAGAGTGCAGCCAGCACAGGGTGAATGGGAGCCAAGGACGGGGACAGCAGCCAGGAACAGGGGCCTCAGGTTCACCGAAAGAGCAGTCGGGAACCCTTCCAGCACACAAGTGCCATGGTCTGGTTTATACTTCTAAAAGATCACGCTGTTATCTGACATTTGAAATGATATTTGAGATGCACGCTGGAAGCACAGGTAGGATTTAGGCTGATGGAGAGGAGAACGTGTTCAGGGGCACAGAGCTGGGCTGGCCTGAAGGTGCGAGCAGGTGAAAAGCAGCTGTGGCAGGGCTAGGGGCAGGGGCAGGGGCAGGGGCAGGCAGATGGTGGCCAGGTCCCAGGGCAGGGCAGCAGTCTGCAGGGGTGTCAGGTGAGGGACGTGCTTGGGGTCGCTCCTGTGCGGCTCCTCAGGAAGGATCAATAGCTCTGAGCCCCTGAGCTGGCAGCTTCCTTACATCATCATTAGACACCATTAAAGAATCAATAATTGGAATGAAGGAGAATCTTTGCAAAAGGTCAGCTCTGCACTGCAGCTGGACCACCACGGGAGGAGGCAGCTCGGGGCACGGGGCCTGTGCTCTGCACAGGTGTCTGTGCTCATCTGGGGCATTAAGTGGGAAATTAATTAACCTGGAAACCCTGAAGGAAAGGCACCCACGCCTTCTCTCCCGGCCCGGGTTGAGGAACCCCCAGTCCCTGACCTGTTGGGGTTAACCAGAGTGCTGGTCCTCACTTCACACCTTCTGGTGTCACCGAAATCATGGGGCCGGTGAGATTTCCCACCTTAGTTAGCAACGAAGTGTTCATCAGAGCAGGGGCAGGAATCGTGGGGCTTTCTTAAAACACTGAAAATGGAAAATGGAGAGAAAACAGCAGCATGAAAATGTGAACTCCACCTCCCTCCGTCCTTTCTGTCCCCTCCGAGCTGTCAGCGTGTGGCCACCCTCCGATCACACATGCGCTGAAAGGTGCCAGCCACCGGCCGCACCATGCTTGCCTCATTTGGAGATAAAAATAAGATACAAGCCCTCGCTGTGATGTACATTCTGTAGAGCTGTTGAAACCTGAATTAAATGAGCAGGCTCCTGCAAAACAGCACCTTAGGGTGCCGGGCACCTGCCCAGGCAGGCATGCGGTGCTTGTCTTTTATATTAAAGGGGAGACGGAGCCACGATCCAGGAAGAACTGCTGTCTGCAGACAAAGGGATGTTTAACCCCTCCTTTGTGTCCTTCTCTTACAGGCCACATCCACAGTGCCCCACAAAGACCTTGGGGTAACCAGACCTTCTCTCCCAGGGGATCAGAATCCCTTGCTCAGTCCCTGTCCTGGGTCCTGAAAAGCAGGACGGAGCAGGGTTCTAGTTCCACCCACTGATTCATCCTCGCCCCTCAAACTCTGTCCTGTGGCACCTCCTTGTGTGTCCCAGCCTGGAGATGGGGGAGGCACCTGTCTCCCGCAAGGAAGAGGTTCTGGGACCCACGAGGAGGCTGTGAGCCCCACCCTCACCCCTAAAGCAGGACAGGAAGTGCGCACATCTCTTGTACTCTGAACAGAAGCGTGGAAGTTAGAAGGAAGCGGTGGGTAAACGTAGGGCAGCGGCCTCTGGGATCAGCAACAGGGAGGCGCCGGAATTTCCACGCCAGGTCGCAGGACCACAAAAGATGGTGTCCCTGTCACCCCTCGACACACACACAGACACCAAATCACTGTCACCGAGAGAACAGTGAGCCCTGAGACAGCAGAGAACCACATTCCCCTGTCCCAGAGCCCCTAGTCCTCTGGAGTCCTTCACCCCGCACAGATGATCTCATATTATGGGTCCTGTACCCCAAGATCGGCATCCAGATCCGCACACATCACTGCAGGGTGTGGCCACAGCCACCCCAGGGAAGCATCTACACAGTCTTCCAACCCCTCTTCCGGATTACACCAGAGAACTGACAGCAGTGGCTTAGACACAGTCTTAGTCTTCTTCTGTGGCTAAACTGAATATCACACACTGAGTAGTTTTATAAAGAATAAAGGTTTAAACCAGGCATAGGTGGTACACACCTATAATCTCAGCACTCTGGGAGGCTGAGGCAGGAGGATCACAAGTTAGAGACCGGCCTGGGGGAACTTAGCCACTTAGGGAGACCCTGTCTCAAAATGCAGCTCAGTGCGAGGTCCACCCAACATCCTTTCCAAGCCAATTTCCTGGAAACCAGGGGACATCCTGGGTCTCTGCACACAGTGCATCTCCTGGGGAGACAGCTGGCTGCGAGTGCCAGAGGCAGGAAGGAGAAAGGGAGTGGTCACTTCCCTGGGGTCTAAGAGACAGGGAGGGAAGCCTGCCCTAGCACAGGAAGTCATCCTGCACCCCGCCTTCCATAAGGGGTTCAGGGGAGCACTGGGTGTCTCTGGGGACCCTGCTGTGCCCAGCACTGGGCAGTTCTCTGGAACTGGGGACTCAGGGCATCCTGCAGGAGCCACTGGGCAGCAAGGCCTCAGGCTAGTTCATGCTTGTCCACTCAGAGCCTTTGACCAAATAGGATTCCTGAGGAGGAGGCCAAGGGGCTGCTATGGGCTGGAAGTAAGGCCCAGGGTCCTTGGTCAGCTCCCTAGTCACTGCAAACTCCTGGTGCTAACTACAAACTGCCCCTCTGCAGCCACATCCATGTGCCCCACACCCACAGCTACCCACAGGGCCTCAGGGTCTCTGCCTTGGCCTGAGACTACTCCAGAGAAGGCGGTGCAGCAGGCTGAACCCCCACGGTACCCCACCCGGCGCTGCCTCTCAAATGCACACATACTCCTCACTCTGGGGAACACGGGTGGACACGGAGATTGGGGGAGCCCCCTTTCTGAGCCTCTCGGGCCTCAGCCTCAGACACCCACTTCCCTTGCAGCTGGACATGCCTTACCCTTCTGCACCAATGGTGCTGAATATTTGCTCCTGTACACAGGTGCACATATATGCACTAGTGTCTGTGCAAGGCAGTACACACACATATACACGAGCAAGCATGTATGCATGCAGAACACATGCATGTGTATTAAGGTACACAATGAACTGGCATGTACACGAACCAACACACACACATGCATATACCCACCAGCTCATGTTGCACGCTCAAGTATGAACATGTGACACACAGACACACCAGCCACACTCACACACCCACACACACACACACGATCAGGGTTTTCTCACAGCTGGAAGGAGCCTCCCTGCAGGTCTTCACTGCAGGCCTGCCCTGATGATGCTCCGCCGCCCCCCAACCTGTCAGAAAAAAGTAAGGAGCCATCATCACCCCATTCATTCAGCACTAACACCAAGCTCGTCACCCCTACTTTCCGGTGCCCTGTAATGGCACAAACCTGTGCCAAACAAATTGTCATTCATCAGCACAGCCACAGTCACCCCTGCAGGACACAGGGAGAGGGCATGGCACAGCTCACCTGCCGGCAGGGAGCCTGCTGCAGCCTGGCTATGCAAGCAGCTCAGGCTCTGTGGCTGCCAGCCAGAGACAGGGTCTGCAGGAGGGAGCCGCTTCCTGGAGAGCTCCCTGAGTGAACCGTGGTCCTTCTGGTGGCAGAGTGCAGGCACAGGAGTGAGGTGGACCAGGCCAGAAGTTTCCCCTACTGTCCTAGGCACATGGCTGCAGGCTCGTGGGCAGATTTACTCCGTGGTCTGGGTTCTGCTTCCTCAGCCACAAAGATGGTGACAAATCCTGCTGTGTAGCATAGCCGAGACAGTTAAATGAAGTAGGAAACACAAAGTCTGTTACTCCTGAGGTGTTCGATGTCACTTCCTTCCCATGTTCTTTGCAGAAAACAAAAACTCCTGGGAGAGGCTGGTCAGAAAAGCACTGTCTCCTCCCCCAGAGGGCACAGTGCCCCATCCACACGGCCAGCACGGCCACCCACACCCTGAGAGCAGCACAGCATCCTGACTGCATGCGAGGCACCCGACACGGAGGGACAGACCCACGCACACTGAGCCCATGGACCTAGAAGAAGACAAAGACACACACGGACAGCAAGCAGGGTCATTGTCTTGATTATTCAGACTTTCAAGATGTGTTAGAGCAAGGAACTACAAAAGAGAAAGGTTTGCACTAAAATATAATCAGGCAAGAAATTAGACCAGTGAAATCTCCAGTGTCACGGAGGCTGAGATCTTCAAGGGACACTGGAAAGGAGACTGAACCAGGTCTGATGTTCATGTCTGTCCCAAAGCCACATGTGGAGGCCATGCCCTCACAGTGAGATGTAGGAAGTGGGGTTTGGAAGGGATCAGGCCTCCAGGGTGGCACCTCGTAAAGGACAGTGGCTCTGGAAAGGACCCGGAGCCACACAAGAACCCCATGGTTCAGTCTGTGACCCTCATCACACATGGAAGCTGCCCTCATGCCCACCCGGGACTTCTGGCCACTGGAACCATGGGGGGTAACTTCCGGCTGTCTGCCAGGTACCGGGATGTGGGACTCCATCGCAGCAGCCTGAAGGCACAGTCTTTGAAGGCAGATGCACCTTTGAAGTGGGACACACTGTTGCTAAGGCTGGGACAGAGCTGTGCCCACAGCCAGAGGGACGCTGACAACATCAGGGAAACAGGTGACAGAGAAGGGACACCAGCACTGAGGACACATGGCGTGCACCTCTCACCCTGCCAGAGGCCCCAGGGCCAGCCCATGACACCAGGGACCAGGCCTGGTCTGCTCTGTGAGGCCCTGGTGACATGCTGACCACCTGCTGCCCTAGGTGAGTGAATGGTGGGCCCTGCGGCCAGCAGTGCAGCCAGAGCTCAGCTGCTGGGCTCTCTCCCTGCTGGGAAGACCTGTGCCTGGACCTGGTCCTCCTGAGCAGATGAGAATCTGACGCTTGGATCCCTCAGCATCCAGAAAAACAGCCACCAGGGTGTGTGTTCTCTCAGCAACCCTCACCTTTCCTGGACCCTGGATTGCAAACCAGTGTGCCATCCTCCCTGGAGGTGATGCCCTGTGGCATGGGTCACCTATAACAAGCTGCTCTCGAATGCAGATGCTCAACATGCCAGGACCCCAGGGCCAGGAATTAGGGCAGGGTTAGACGGGGTGGCCTCGCCTTTATCCCGCAGGGGCTGCTGGGAAGGCTGGGCTGGTGTAAGCGGACCAGGATGCTGTCCTAGGTCTGAGGGCCTGGGTGGGTCCCTGGCTGGGGCTCAGCTCTCCCTCCAGGGGGTCCCACCATCACCGGCCCCTCTCCAGTGGGACTGAACCAGCTCTCTATGTGGCAGCCTGGAAATCAGGAACACGGTCCTCCTCTGTCAGGATGACACAGGCCAGCCCAGGCCGGAGGGGAGGGGATCAGACACTGACCCTTCATAAGCAGGGGTCCTCGTCTCTTAGTGACACAGCCTGCAGCCCCCAACGACAGGGGCAGAGCTAGGATGAGCCTCTCCCTGGCTTTGGAGCTGAGGGGGTGGAACGGAACTCACTTGTGTAGAAAATACCCATGGAAAGGTCCTTGAGTCCCTTCATTTGAAGGTGCTGTGGGCGCTTCCCCTATGAGATCCGTGGGTGGGCAGGGAAGGACAGTGTGACCCATGACCCTCCTCACGCAAGTCTGAGTGGGGACAGGAGACCGGCTCGCCCTGTGCCTCCATGCTAAGCAGAAAGCAACACCGGCATCGTGGGACCAACTGGAGAAGAGTGGGACAAGCCTGGAACAGAGCCGGGAGGTCACAGACGCTTTTCATCCTCACCGTGCCACAGGAAGGTAACAACGCTCTTCCTCTTTTGCGCTCTGACTCCTGCACCTTCCTCCAACTTCAGTGTCTCCCAGACTCGGGGCTTTATCATTTACAGTGTCTGAGGCAACGCGTTTCTTAGGAGCCCAGTGAGTCCCCAAGTGAAGTGAGGCCAGCATGAGTAAAAGCACACGCCTGGCCCAGAGGGGGCGTCCATGGCCGCCGCAGGGCCCGGCCCTGCCCGACCTCCACCTTCGGAGAGGAGAGATCACTCCAGCGACTCACCCGCCACCGCCGCTGTCCAGAAACGTGCTGAGCTGGCCCCTCATTCCTCTTCCTGATTAGACCTTCCGCTCCGTTCCATCTGGAAAAATGTCATCCGTTCTGGTGATTTAGTCCCTGCAAGTCTGTCAAGCTGCCCCATAACCTCGTTCCCGGAGACTTCAATCTTTCAGAGCTGGACTCGCGTTGATTGTGAAAAATGTCCCCAGAACCGGAATAGCCTGAGCGTCCTTTGTGGGGACCCTCACAGTCCCCCAGGGCCACTCCTGCCCCTCGAGGACATGCGGGCTCTGATGCTGTCTGAGGGTGGGCATCCTGGCGGACGCTGGGGACACAGTGACCTCTCGGCTGCACCCTGGCTGTGCCTCACGACAGGCCTAGGCCCCTGTCAGCCTGCATTCACGGAACCCAGCCTGCCCCTGGGAGGTCGCATGGGGCACCCGACCTCTCTGTCCTCCATGCAAGCATCAGAAGTGTCACAGGGCCATCAGCCCCTGCAAGCTGACGGGAATGACGGTCACAGCCCTGGAGCAGAACCAGCCTCTCCCTTACTCTGGCTTCTCCCCACCACACCCCACAGGTCTCCAGAGCTGGGCACTTTGTCTGTGGGCCCCCGGCAGGCCCAGCCTGAGGCCAGTCCCAAGCAGGTCCAGTAGCTGGCATGTAGATGGACAGAGAGACTGGGGTGGAGAGATAGACGGGGCATTTCTAGATGGGTGACAGCCACACACGTGTCTTCTTCATGTTCTTTGTGAAATAATAAAATCACTTACCAATTGTCTATGGCACCTGCCTGTACCTTCCCTGGCTTCCTTTGTGATCACCGTCACTGTCCTCAAAGAGGAATAGGATGTATGGTTTCACCACCAAACACCAGGCGACTGTGGGACCCGAAAGCTGGAGGACACACAGGGCATAAATCACACATGGACCTGCCCAGGCCAGTGCATACCTGGGAAGGCTGTTCATCGATGGCTCCTACCTGAGATCCCCTGGAAAGAGGGGCAGGGCCAGCGCTGACCATAGGGAGGATTTGGGACCATGACCCAGGATAGCTCTCCGCACAGGGCCGCAATGAGTGAGACTCCCACAGCCAGCTAAGGCCAGGTATGACTGGGCTCTTTCTTCCTCTGGTCACTACCAGTTCTGGCCTCCCAGGTCTGTGTGACAATGGCAATGTGAACACCACTGCGCTCCAGGAGTGCCCTGTATCCTACCAGAGAGACCGCTGACCTCCAGGGCCAGCAGGCCCTAGGCAGCAGACAGGGATGGCAGAATCTCTCCAAGCCCCATCGTGAGACCATCCAAGCTCTGGACCTTGGGAGTTCTGGATGGTGGGGACAGTGGAGGCCTCTGATGGATGCATGGAGACCTCAGAAAGATGCAGATTCTGCTTCTGTACATCGGTGTGAGGCCTGCTTCTTGCTGTGGGTCTAGGGCCACACCTGAATGACATCTGTGTGGTTCCAGCCCCATCTCAGATAGGGCTCCCAGGGAAGAAGGTTGTGCAGGCCAAGGAATGGGGAAGGGGGGCTGTGAACAGCTCTGAGAGGCAGAGAGGGGCAGAGGGGCATTGGCAGGTGGAGGCCTGCAGGTCCCTCCCTTCTCCAATGGCTGGAGGAGGATCAGGCTGTACGCTTGGGACCGGCCTTAAGCTCAGGGACCGGCTTCCCGCTTCCTTGATCTGAGAAAAACTGGCCTTTCCCAGAGTTAGTTTCTGTCTCCTCAATTTTTAAAGACTAAATACATGTTCTTCTGTTTCATTAAAACACCAGCCGAGCAAACCTTCCAGCAGGCCCTCTGCACACGGCTCCAGGCTCCCAGGGGGCACAGGGCAAGTCTAATGGAGAGAGGTTCATGGAATATACATCCGCCCCAGAGACGACTTCCGACCTCTCCTGTGGCAGCGCAGGCCGCTGGTATGCAGCAGGTCTCCCGGGCGGACAGCTTGCATATCTGTTTCTCAATTAAAACCACAAGAATGAGCTGGGCTTGGCAGGGCGAGCCTGTAATCCCAGCACCCTGGGAGGCTGAAGTAGGAGCACTGCTAGTTCAAGCACGGCTGGGGCCACTTGGTGACTTTGCGAGAGACTGTCTCAAGATAAAAAATAAAAAAAGGGCTGGGGACGCAGGGTGGTATGACGACCTTGGATTCAATCTCCAGAGCAGGAAAAAAATCATGAAGACATAGTTACATTTTCAGCCTATGGGAGGCTGCTGAAAACATATCTGCCCCAGTGCCTGCTGTCTGCTGAGCCTGGAATGCTCGGGCGACCTTGAACACAGCCTCGGGTGCCCGCAGCAGTCCTCAGGGGCTTCTCTCCTGCGCCCTGACTGCACCTCTGCTCTGCCCCACACTGACACTGCCACCTCCTGAGCCCATCGCTAAATCCCCTCACCTGTGTCGAGTCTTGCTGCCCTCACACGCCCTGCGTCACTGTGCCACAGCCGGGCATGGTGGTGCACTCTGGGAGGCCGAGGCAGGAGAATCACAAACTCAAGCCCAGCCTGGAAAAACTTAGCAACTTAGCAAGATCCTGTCTCGAAACAAAACCTAGAAAAGGGCTGGGCCCACAGCTCAGTATGAAGGCCCTGGTTTCAGTCCCCAGCACGGCACAAAAAGAATAAAGAGAAGGGAAAAGACAAGGCAGAGGGGGAGGGAGGAGACTGCTAAACCCAGGTAAGGTGGGCACAGGGAATAACGTCACCTACTCATTCTCATAGTGGTGGCTTCTGCATTTGCTAAAACCATCTGCACCTGAGTCATCCCACAAGGAACTGCACCGGGTGGAGAAGGACAGGAAGGACCGAGCGGCAAGGAGGCCGGTGCAGACCCAAGGAGGAGGGACCCCCTGCTGCACACCCATGGCAGCTGGGGCGGTGCTGTGTGAGGCTTCTGCGGCGTGCACAGGCTGGAGAGGGCATAGGGGAGCTCTCGGCCTCGCTGAGGTCACCACAGCCCCCTGCATTTGCAGGTCTGAGAATCACAGACACCAGCAGGCACCCGAGGCCTAGAGGAGGAGGCAGCTCGGGCAGCAGATGGAGAGCAGAACCAGAGGTGCAGAGCGACAGGGTGCCCGGCCAGATCAGCTGTGCACCTTCTGAGTGGAAAGCTAACCTCTTAAGGGATTCGATCGCTTACGGCAGAGATAATACAGAGGTGACAGGACACTCCCAGCGAATGTTAGACTTTTTTGTTTTATTTTGTTTTTTGAGACAAGGTCTCCCTATGTAGTCCCAGGCTGGCTTTGAACTCGTGGCACCTCTGTCTCCCCAGCACTGGGATTACAGGTGCGCACCACCATACCTGGCATATGTTTAAATTAAAAAAAACAAGTTGTAGTGAAAGACAGATTGCCATTAACCCTTCTCATAATACCAGCCCCCACCCACCCACACACACACAGAGCTTATGCCGTCTTTCTGGCCACTTCCGCAGCAGCTCTGGAGCCTTCTTTCTGAGGGTCTTCACAAGGGATGATCAGAAATACAGCGACTGCTGCTGCCACCTGCAACCCGATGGAAAGGCAACGCTTAAGGACAGGACGCTGTGTCCTCACCACACCCTTCATCACACCTAGCACAGTGCCACTTCTGGCTCTTCCCCAAAGTCACCATAACCAGGAAAGGGAGACATTTTCAGTCCATTCAGGACACTGAGGCAGCCAGGACAGCGCAGCTAAAGACCCTCAGGAAAGAGAACTCGAGAGCTGCTGCAGGAAGTGGCCAGGATGATGGGATGAACGTGTTTGAAGCCATGGGAAGTATGTTGAGCGGATTCATGGCAATATGTCTTTTAATGGAATAATTTTTAACATTTAAACATTTACCTTTTTTATCACACCTCATAATTTTTTTGTAGACTAGAATAAGGTGCAGTGTTCACCCTCATGGACAATCAAAGCCCCAACCCTACACATTTCCAAAGTAATTGCCTCCAGGTGCCTCCAGTAAGAGACGACTTGGCTTTTTGAGCCAGCATGGATTAGTCATGGAAAAGAAGGGGAATAGGGTATGCAGCCTTCCCTGTCACCACGAGGCATGTCCCTCCTGGTGGACAGGCCAGGGGACCATCAACTTTGTCCTCCTGAGGTCCTCCTTTGTCCTCCTTTGTCCTCCCTTTTCTGGAGGTGATACCTGGTGTCAGACAGAGAGAAGAGGCACCCTGCTTGCTGTGGGTGAGGCCTGGAACCACACTGGGGGCCACTCAGAGCCAGCATGCTGTCTCCCCAGCCCTTCCGGCCCCACTCCATGCAGGCTGGGGATCTCCTGGCAGCTGATGCAGGGAGCCCATGGGACACTGGTGTGTGTTTGCATGGGGTGGCAGGTTCCTCCAAGTGCTACCACTGCAGGGCAGGGGGCCATGTGCTCAAGCCACTGCTACCTGCAGCACATAGCAGAGGAGGTGGCAGACAGACACTCTTCTGCACACACCCAGCCATGGGTGTCCTGGTGACTGGCAGCCCCTGGGAGTTTCCTACAGAGATTTTCTCACTCAAATGTCACAAATCAAGTAAATGTGATCACCGCTTGTGGAGAAAGAACCTGACTGGCTCTCCTCAGGGCCCCACTGAGGTTATTCCAAGCTTCCTTCAGTTATCGCCCACACCAGGGCACCTGCCACAGCCTCGCATCCCACTGGGTCTGCTTTCCAAAGTTACCGGGCTGTGCAGGGGTGCCGTGGGCCTGAACAAGTAGCTGCCAACCCACAGCCAAGGGCAGACATGACAGCAGGGACCACACACCATCGTCTCACTTCAATTGCATGGGCTCCTATCGACTATCAAATACTGCTGATGAGTAAAGGGAGAGATCAGAGACCATTGTGGGGGAGGGGATGGGGACAGGTAACAGGCCACCAAGGAGAAGTCCAACATCCCCAAAGTCTCCACCTCCAGCACATGCACCACATCATCAAGTGTAGTACCTGCCAACTCTCAAGCTTTCCATGGCTCCCCCTTCTCTGCGCCCCATTTCTGATAGTGGTAATGGTGACAGATTCTAAACCAGGGCAGATACCTCTAGGTGGGATAGAAATGAAAGCCGATGAAAAGGCACAAACGAAGGGAAGGAGGCAGGGAGCCATCCCTGCCCTGTCTGTAAGCTCAGAAGAGCTGACAATGTATGGGGAAAGACCAGTGTTTTCTGCTAGGCTCTATTTTAAGGCAGTTATGAAGTACAGAAGGCTTGATCAGCTTATTGAAATCTCCAGCGCCATCTGGGACTGACCCACCCCTGGCTCCACTTCCAGGCCATACACTAAGTCCGCTATGAGCAGATCCATTACAGATCCATTCCAGACGGGAGATTCTCCACCTGCAAGGAAATTAACGTCAGCCCGACTGCAATTCAGCCCACCTCTTGAGCACACGGGTCTTACTTTTGAGACTGCCACTGCTCCTGGGCACACCACCGCTGTCCTCCAGACTTGCCTGTCCTTATCCCCAGCCCTACCAAACCAGATCTGTGAGCTGCCACTCCTGGGCTCCATCCCGGTGAGCAGCCACTCAAAAGCAAGTCTGACTAGGGCACGCTTCAAAGAGACACAGAGAGCAGAGCCCAAGGACAGGCTGGGCACAGGAGTAAGACAGCAGGGCTCTGCACGTAACAGACCCCCTGGTCCTGCCCCATGCCATTTCCAATGTCCTCGAAGCACCAGACTCAATTTATTGCTGTTGGCAGTTTAAGTGGACTGCAGCTTAATTTGTGGCACAAGGTCACCTGAACTTCAATTCAATCTCCAGGGCCTGCCCTGTGCAGTTAGGTTCTATTCACTGCCTTATTCCAAAAGGCAAATTAGAACTCTCCTTCTCATAACAAGAAGAAATTAGTTTATACACAGCAGGAGAGAGAAATAAATTACAACCCTCTGCCTTCCTTACAGAGAGAGAAGAGGAAAGATATTGATTGGTATATGAAGATAATTTATGCCATGCAGGGTAATGGCTTGGTGGTTGTCATTTGAAAAGTGAGTTTGGCGGGGCTTCTGGGGATGAGGGTGGCTCCCCAGGGTAGTAGGCCAAACGATGTCCCTACCTGCTCACAAAGATGCGCGTTTCTGTGCTTTAAGAGACAAACACTCACTAGATCCCTCGAATAGCTCACTGCTCCTCATCTATGTGCTTTTTGGAGCATTCCTCATTGTCACCAGCAGCTGTGAGGCTACAGAAGGAAGGATCGCAAGGACAGAATTTCCACTAATGCAGGTTCAATGCATGGGTTACAATCACAAAAGGCATGGAGGGTGGCGCTTCCTTGGGTGAAGGGGTCAAGGACCATCTGGGCATTCCTGAGACCTCTTCCTTTCCCACCCACCTGGGAGGAACACGTCCTCTGTCCTCACCTCCCCAAACCAACCTGCATGCACACACCATGCCACCATGATTATTGAACAGCCTCCTCTCTTGGCCTGCGCTTTCCCATCACTTTGTGGTTTAAAGTTCCTCAGACTCAGGTCTGTGCATGTGGCATGCACACACGAGAACCCCGGCTGTGGTGTGGATATGAGACTCTTCTACCCCAGAGCTCACGAAGAGAACCAGCCACGGCAGACACAGCCAAGGGCCCTGCAAATGAGAACCCCATGCCGTGGTGCACGCATGGACAGCCTTTCCCTGCCACCTCTGTCCTAAACTTTCACAGCCAAATTTGTCACGCTGGTCTTTTGCTGTGTCCCCAACATCTTGAAGTGTCTCTTCGGCATCTCTGCCACACAATGTCATTCACGTGCCTCTACAGACAGCCTTGGCTTGGTGTTCACCTGTCCTTTGGTTTTCCTTGGGTAGCACTGCCTGTGTGCCATGGTGTCTCCAACTGGAAGCTCCTCAAGGGCAGGGACGAGGCCCTCCTGTCCTGGCCTCCCCCTGCCTAATCAGTGCTGGCCACTGGTGGGCACAGCACCATTCTGCTGCACCAAGCCAGGAGCATTTGCCTTTCCCTAAAGGCTCTGTGCTGCCTCCCCATCTCATGTCTAGGGCGGTGTCGCCATGGAGCGACCCCAAGTACCTGGTGACTGACACTACTCACATGCTGAGCTCTGCTGCAGGAAGGTAGAACCAACTCAATTCCATGACCCAAGTCCGCGGGGACCCCCAAAGAGTACCCCAAAGACCACAATGGGGAGTGCTAAGAGGCAGGTGGCTTGGACCCTACCGGCAAAAGTGGGGGACACTGCTCCAGGATGATGTAGTGGGGAGTCCTCCCTACACTGGCCTGCATACAGGTGTGTAGAGTTGCTACACACAAATATATAGGCCAGTGCGTGCAACTGCACAACGCAACAAACCCATCATGGGACAAGGAGGGAGAGGCCAAGCATCTTCCCCCTGGGACCAAGCCCTGCTTCCGTGACAGACAGGGAGGTCGTCACACATCTGGCTTCCTGGGAGTCTCATCAAAGGCACCTGTACAGCATCAGTGATTCCAGGCCGCTGTCCCACAGTGTGACTGGCAGAAGGGACCTGCAGTGGGCTCCAGGCAATGTCAGTTCTGTGTGCGACACGGAGGGCTCTGCGCCAGGCACAGCAGTGACAGTCA
>PVJX010029902.1:0-22494 GCA_004027295.1 Dolichotis patagonum | reverse complement strand
TTCCTTCCTTCCTTCCTTCCTTCCTTCCATCCTTCCTTTTTTGCTTCCTTCCTTCCTTCTATCCCTCCTTCCTTTCTTCCTTTCTTTCCACACTTTCTCTTATTCCTTTCTTCCTCCTTTCTTTGTCTTTCGTTTTTTTATAAAAATATATACTATTGTGAAAATTTTCAGACATACAAAGTAGAAAGAATAATACAACAACCTTGGTGGAGTCACCAGCAACTTTAACAATTACTATTTTATAACAAATCTTGTTTTATCTATATTCCCACCCTCTGGGAAACCAAAGGATTTAATGTGTTTTCATCTGCAAATATATACCTAGAATTCTTCCTGCTATCATAGAGGAGGAGCCGTGTATAACAGGAGGCATGAGAGGCTCCTGGGGTGGGCGGGGCGGAGGGAGAGCAGCTGGAAGAAGGAGGGCCGAGCCCTTGCTTCGTCTCTGGGCCAGGTTATCCCACAACCACATTGTCTGACTTCTCCTGGCTCTAACGCATAAGGTTTATCCTGTCTGCTGAAGGGGTTGACCCTGCTCGGCAGTGCGAATACCAAACATGAAAGGTAGTCACTGAGAATATGTGTTGGGTTGGGAGAGGATAAGACATCCTGCTGTGGACACCTCTGAAGATATTTTTGCTACAAATGAAGTGGTTTATTGAGACTTGACTTTTTTGTTATCCTCCTCCCTCCACCCTACCAACTGCTTTGGATTCCAAATTTCGCCAGCATTCTGCCCTCATTCCTCGCCCCATATTCCACCCAAGTTCCAAAAATGCACTCATATCTCCACAACCTTCAATATTCTACCTGATTTGGAAAATCTTTTCCTCTCTTTTTAAAGAAACAAATGCCATATGTGATATGTCTGTTTCTATAGAGAAAACTGAAGTACCTTATTAACGATGTTATAAAATGTCACCTTTTGGTTTTAAAGCCATAACAAGCCACGATTTGGAATCTTCTAACATTCTAAAAGCTTTCAGTTTGATTGTGGCATTGAGCAACTTCAACTCCGGGGCAGAACAGACAAAGGTGAATAAAATCAAAGCAGAGTACTTTGACTAGACAGACGTTCATATCACTTTGTACCAGTTGCAGCAACAGCTAGAAGGGAAATAAGAATAAACCTCAAGCCAAAACTTCAGCTACTCCAAAAGAAAAAACCCTTTCATCATTTCAGAGTTACAGAGGACCTGCCCTTTAGTGATCTTTGGCCCAGATACTGAAGGACTTGCTATTGGAACTGCTTTTCATGAAACTCATTTTCACATTCTGATTTCTACAGATTGTCTTCATGCCAGTAAGTTTCCATTAGCAAAAGATCTTTCATGATTAAGTGAGTTCTGCCTAAAGGAGATGTATTTATTTTGTGTATGTGTGTGTATTTCATATCTTTGTTTTTTTAAATGAAATTTATTGGTACACTTAGATACACGTAATGATCACATTCATCATAGGGAACTTGTACCTGTACATGATATATTTCAGTTTATCTTTCTTTCCCTCATTCCTCTTCCCCATCAAACCTCTCTTCCCCTTCTTATTACAAAGCTTTGTTTTCATCTTATCCTTATTTCTCATTTTTTTTCTTTTCCCTCTTCCTGTTCTCTTTCTTTTTAAATAATTCCTTCCTATTCCACAATATATTTTACATTTGGTTCTTATTTACACTTTAGTTTCTCACATCAGAATGACAATGCAATATTTACATATGTGTGTCTCATTTATTTCACTTAAAAGTATAATCACAAGGTCCATCCATGTAGTTATAAATATCTCAAGTTTATTCTTCTTTATGGCTGAGTAATACTCTAATATCTAGAGCATATAAAGAATTGAAAAAAATCAGACCTCCTCCAATTTAAAGACCAAGTCCAAAAATGGGTATCTGAAATGAACAGACACTTCTCAGAAGAAGTACAAACAGCAACTAAATATATGAAAAAATGTTCCATATTGATCATATCTTAGTTTTTTAAATGAAATTTATTGGTACAATAAATTACATTGGTCATTTGAGAGGCGCAAATTTAAATTATGCTGAGATCCATAACACTCCAGAAACAATGGCTATCATCAATAAATCAACCAATAACAAATGCTGGAGGGTCTATGGGACAAAGGAACCCTTCTCCCCTGCTGGTGTGAGTGTGGACTGGTGTCACCACTGTGAAAATCAGTGTGGAGAGTCTACAAAAGGCTAGAACTAGAGGTACTGTTTGACCCAGCTATTATTCTTTTGGGTATCTTTCCAAAAGAATTTAAAGCATCATACCATAGCATGTCTATGTGTGTGTGTGTGTATATATATATATATATATATATATATATATATATATATTCATCTTTATAGCAGGACAGTTTGTAATAGCTAAATCTTGGAAACAACCCAAATGCCCATCAACTGATGAATGGGGAAAAAAGTTGTGTTTTTTTATATACAGTGGAGATATATTTCTTCAGCCTTAAGACACCATTCATGTTTTGTAAAACACCATAGTTTCAATGCAAGGAGCAGAGAGTTAGACACAAAACTCATCTCTTAGCAAAAGTACTTTGCTGCGAGACTGCCTGGACACTTGATTACTATGATCCTTTGGTGGAAGCATGTTGAACAAAATTAGCCACTGTAAAAAACACTTTGGTAAAAAAGGAAGAGACAACAGGTTTCATTGTTCTCATTGCATCTTTAACAACTTTGTAGATTGGACCTAAATGAAAATAAGAAAAATTCAAGAAAAAGTGTAAATTACAAGTTACTTTTTCACTCAAATAGTTACAAATGTTTCAAAGAATATTAATACCCTAGGTTAGCAATGGGTAGAAAAATGTGTCTGTAAAAATGGAAGTACAAGTTGGTACAGCAATTCTGAAAAGCAATTTGGAAGTAAACAACAAAATGTCTTTAAACACATATATTTTTAATATGTTAATCCTTCTTCTAAATGCAGGAAAACCATGGATTGTGAGTAATTTATTCTGTGGGCACAAACATTTCTAACAAATATTAATTTGATAAACTAGTGGTGTCTTGCAATAGGAATAGTGCTGAATGTCACATGATCACGACTGAGCCAATGATTCTCCTTTCTCTCTGTCTCTGTCTCTCTGTCTCTGCCTCTCTCTCCCTCTCCGTCTCCCTGCTTCCTCTCTATGGGATTATGGATGACCATTTCCCAACAGCAAGAGTTTTGGAGATGATCTTGTCTGCAGAGGAGGAGAAAAAGGAAGAGAAATGCTTTCCTTCAAATGAGTTTAAGGAAATGTGTAAAATGTGGGAAACAACATTTTGCAGAAATCACCACCTTATTAAGGATGCAGTTATGCAAGTGATGAATCTGTTTAACAACAATGCAACGTCATATTTCCACGAAATCCTCTAAAGGAGGCAAAAGCCAGTTTTTTTGCTTTCTTTTTGTTGTTGTTGTTGTTTTGGTTTGTTTTGATTTTGGTGCCAGGGATCAAACTCATGACCTCACGCTTGCTAGGCAGGTGCTTACACCACTGCACTAAATCCCCAGCCTACAAAAGCAGGTTTTATTGGAGGATTCCTTGTTAAAGCTGCATGAAAAGAAAACGATTCCACTGAGCCAACAGAGAGCAGTGATTCCATTGGTGATAGTGAAAATTGTCCTTCACAATAACCCTTCTCTCTCTTGTCTCCTTCACATCAACCATAAAGATTAATTTAGTTTTCTTTATATTTTGAATTTGCTCTATTGTTTTGTATTATATTACAGCACTATAATCACTTTATATGATTATATTGGGGTTGTAGAATGAATCATTTGTGTTTTCCTTACTTCTTATGGGAAAATTCACTTTGATATACAAGTGTTTTGGATTATAAGCATGTTTCCAAAATGAATTATGCTTGAAAACTAAGGTTCTACTGTGTTTAGCTCAAGAAAGCTATTAGAATTCAAAATTTCCTATAAGAGATGTTTATAATAGGAGAGAATTAAATTTCTAAAAATGGGCTAGATTGTGCCCATTGTCTTCTAGGTAGGAGAGCTCCATTTCACAACCTCCAATCACTTAACCGTTTTTCCACTATAAGTTGATTAAACTAATTTTATTTCCAAACATCACAGATCAAGACTGAGCCAATGATCCTCTATTCTACCTCTGCCTCTGTCTCTCTGTGGGTCTCTCTCTCTTTATCTGTCTCCCTGTGGTCTGTCTCTGTCTGTCTGTCTGTCTCTCTCTCAGTCTCTCACATAGGTACAACCTGGTCTCCAAATGGGGCAAAAATTATCTAAATCAGAAAACACTAATCATAGCAATTATTAATCAGAGAGAATTTGGTACAAAATCTCAGTAACTTGAGAACTAGGTACTTTCCTATTGCTTCTGTAACAAATTAAATGACCTAGCACAGATTTATTACCTCATAATCCTCCAAATGTGGTGCTCTTAGAGCAAAAATCAAGTCAGGAGGCACAAAGCATAGCAGTTATCTTAGCAGAGGGAATTCGATACCATGGCTCACTGACTGAGCTTCTGTGGTAATTTTCTATGGCTGCCATAACAAATTAAGAGACTGAACACAAATTCATTACTGCGGAAGGTTACAAAACCAAAGTCAGTTTCCCTGAGCTAAAAAGAAGTAGGCAACAGGCTGTTTCCTGCGGATTCCAAGCTTTCAGGGGCTGCTTGTATTTCTTGTCTTATGCTCCCTATCCCATTGCACCAGTTTATGCTTCTGTCATCATGTTATCACATCCCCTTCTCCAACTCTCTTCCTCCCTCTCTAAGGGACCCTGTGATTACACTGGGGACAGGCAGATAGCCCACAGTAACTTTTCCATCTCAAGCAACTTAACTGTATCAACAAAGCACTTTTTGCTATGTAAGGTAATAATTGACCCAGGTTTTAGAGACTAGGATGTGGGTATCTTTGGAGAACCATTATTCTACATCTTAAAGTAACTGACAAGGCTAGAATAGAAAACTAAGATGTCCCATTTTATAGCCTGAGTCAGCCACTGCAGGAGCACCATCCTCCCCTAGGGCTGGAGTAACAAAGGCAAGGTGTTGGCATATTTAGAACATAGAAGCTTTGAGGTGGACCCCACAGAGCAGATATCCAGACTCCAAGAATGAGGGGCCAGTGGCTGGCCCTGGCATCTCTTCCGGGGCACAAAGAGGGAGGGTTTGAAGGTCAGCAGAGCTGCAAACTGCATCTGGAACAAAGCACAGCTGTTGGGTGGAATGGGGAAATGAAGCTGCTCACATTGGCCAGAGTAAGAAGTCCACATGCAGCCGCAGCCTGGAGCAGGTCTGTTTCCCTTCGTCCTACCTTCCTACCTGCTTTCCCCTGGAGTGCCTCACTGGCAGAATCTAGGAAGAAAAAAACCAGCCAGTAAAGGAGAAATACATGAAAAACTGGAGAGCTCCAGTTTAGGCATTATGACACAGCCCAGCAGGAAAACTGGAAAAAAACAGAATGTATACTTTTAAACTTCCCATGAAGAAAAATCCAGACCCAGATGTCTCCATTGTTAAATTTCATCAAATATTTAAGGAAGAATGTTAACTTTAGATAAACTGTTTCAGAGGACACAAAAGGGAAAGTACTTCGTATTATGCTTTCTGAGGCCACTGTTACTTTGACACCCAAATCTGACAAGAATATAAGAAAGGAAATTTATAGGATAGTATAACATAATGTTTTACAGTAATATTAAAAACTACTACCAAAACCAAAACAAACAAAAAACCCCTGAAACCAACTTTTCTGTGGCTATTGTTCTTGAAAAATAAAGCCAGAAATGTCTAAAATAGTGAGTACTTTGTAACAAAAATGGCCTACTTCAAGAATGCAAGAATGGTTTATTTGAAAAATAGTGAGATTCACCTTCTTAATAGAACAAAGAGGAAACCATCAAGTACTTTCTAGCTAAATGCTAAAAAATCTTTTGACAAAATTCAGTGTATATTCATAACTAGCATTTTTAGCACATTTCATTAGAATTACTTGAATTTCATAAAATAAACCTACAAAAAGCTTCCACAAACATGATTAAATGATTAAAACTTTCCCTCAGCATTTGACAAGAATTTCTTAGAAAGAGAGGTCCTGATGTAACAAGGAGCCCAATCTTCACTTTTTGGTGTTCAGTTCTTTGTTCCCTTTATGAAAGTATTCAGTCAGGACATACAGGGCATGCACATATATAGGTAGAATTTCTTGTAAATTAGATGTAGAGAAAGTTACATCTTCAGGTGAGAAGGTATGCAGTACCACAAAGGCATTTGCACCAAGTGTGAGTTTGGATACATATTTACACACACAAAAGTTCCTCCTGGCTTTTAGAGAACTAGGGTAGTTATCATGCTTATTAACATTTTACTTAGAGCTATTTTGGAATTGCAAAACTTCTTACTATGCTTTTCAGATGGTTTCTTTAGGGGCTTGAATTTCTTATTTACCCACAGGCTTCTTCATATCACTGGACTACAGGCTATGGCAGCCAGGAATGCTGTATTCCTTGTTCAGCAGTTAGACAGTCAGGTGGCTTGATATCAGAAAGAATGTGCATAATGTATAATCTTAAGATAATCACCATACTCCCAAAACTGTTATATAGATTTAATGCAATCCCAATCAAAATACCATCAACATACCTCACAGATCTAGAGAAAACACTCTTAAAATTCATTTGGAAACAGAAGAAACCTAGAATAGCAAAGGCAATTCTGGTCAATAAAGACAAGGCAGGAGGTATCTCAATTCCTGACTTGAAACTGTACTACAAAGCCACAGTGATAAAATCAACATGGAATCTGATGTTGAAAATAGACCTGAGGATCAATGGAACAGATTAGAAGATGCAAGTATAAGTACAAAGACATTCAGTCACCTGATATTTGACAAAGGGGCTAAACTTGTTCACTGGAAGAAGGATAGCCTCTTTAATAAATGGTGTTGGAAGAACTGGCTCTCCACATGCAGAGGACTGAAACTAGATCCATGCCTATCACCGTGCACAAAACTAAAGTCTAAATGGATCAAAGACCTAAACATTAAAACAGAAACACTAAATCTACTGGAAGATAGGGTAGGTAGAAGTCTTGGAGACATAGGGGTAGGCAGAGAATTCATGAACAAAACACAAACTGCACGGGAAATGCTTCAGAGAATCAACAACTGGGATCTCATACAATTGAAAAGTTTCTGCACTTCAAAGGAGATCACCATCAGAGTGAAAAGAAAACCCACAGAATGGGAAAGAATTTTAGCCAGCAACCCCTCAGACAAAGGATTTATATCAAGAACACACAAAGAGTTGAAAAACCTCAAGCCGCCCAAATTCAAAGACCCTCTCCAAAAATGGGCATCGGAGATGAACACTCAGTTCTCAGATGAAGATATACAAATGGCAAATAAATACATGAAGAAATGTTCACCATTACTGGTCATTCGAGAAATGCAAATTAAAACAACATTGAGATTTCATCTCACCCCTGTAAGAATAGCTGCCATCAAGAAATCAACTGATAACAAATGTTGGTGAAGTTGTGGGGAAAAAGGAACATTGCTCCACTGTTGGTGGGAGTGTAGACTGGTGCAACCACTATGGAAATCAGTATGGAGAATTTTTAGAAGACTAGGACTGGAAGCTCCATTCAACCCAGCTATTCCCCTCCTGGGTATTTTCCCAGAGGAACTGAAAAGTTCATATCACAGTGATATATGTGCACCCATGTTCATAACAGCACAATTTGTAATAGCTAAATCTATGGCTAAATCTATAGCTAAATCTATTGATGGGCAACCAAGATGCCCATCAACTACAGAGTGAATGAAAAAGATGTGGTATTTTTATACAATGGAGTATTACTCAGCTACGAAGAAGGATGACCTTGAAGCCTTCATAGGTAAATGGAGACAACTTGAAACTATCCTCATTAGTGAAATAAATAAGAACCATATTTATAAATATCGCATTGTGTCTCTAGTATAAAAAATAATAAGAACTGTAGGAGTAATAAAACCCAAAATGTGTAATTGCTACTGTAAATAAGAGAGGAAAAGAAAGTGCTCTAAAGGATATAATTGCATGTATGTTTAAGTGTGTAAGATGAATGACCATATTACTGTATTTGTGTTATATCATGGAGCAGAACTGTTGACAGTCTCATTGCTTGAATGCGTACTTTGTATGTTTTAACTTTGTAACTTGAACAACTATTTCCAAGATGACAGTATGTAAGTTATCAAGTAGTGACTTCTCAGTATTTTTTGTTCTTCCCCCCGCCTTGGAATCTTGTATTGTTGCTACCCCTTTTTCTATTTTGTTTGTTTTGTTTTGTTTTGTTTTTAAATAAAATTTTAAAAAAGAAAAAAAAGATAATCATTGTGCTCTTTGGGATCACTTTGGTCTTAGAACTGATAAATGATTTTAAATGTCTGTATACACTGAAGGCTTTCTTTATTTAACTGGAAACATGTGTAATTTTGGACACCTCCACCCTACTTTGTCCCTCAGGCCTGCTAATGTATTCCTGATATATGAACGTAAGGACAAAAACAGCTATTCACAAATTTCTTAGTTCTTTTTCCTGTAGTTAAGACAAACTACCTGACACCTACCTGACAAACTACCTAGCGGTTTCAGTCCATAATTGGCTGGCTCCAAGGCAGAGTGGCACATGACAGAAGGGCAACAGTTCATGGTGGCATAAGACAGTAAAAGCAGCAAAGAAAGACAAGACTTTTTGTCCTTTATATTGTATGCAGGCTATCCATCACAGGGAGGAAGTAGCACTTACACACTTAATCCCAGCATTGAACCATAAATCAATCACAAACTCTAGATTCAGCCATCTCCAAAAAGCCTGCCCTCTGTGACTGCATGAGGCTTGAGGGGGACATTTAGAGACAAACTATTAGAACAAGTAAGCTGATGTATGTGGAAAATCCAGTAGGATCTACAGATAAACTATTAAATTTGATTAATGAGTTTAACAAGGTTGTCTGATATACCGGTACACAAAACTTAATTAGTATTTTTTATTCCAAGAACAAGCAAAGAAAAAATTTAAAATTTTATGGGCCACCTAAGGCACACTAAGTACTTTACTAGGTTCACACATATTGTCACATTTAATTTTCACAATATCTCTGTGAATAAGAAAGTTACAATAACTAAAGCTACAGAGATTAAATGAACTGCTCAACTTCAAACATCTAGCAAACAGCAAAGGTAGAGTCAAGATTAGATGGTTCTGGTCCATTCCATCATGCTTTCAAATTTCAAAGGTTAAAAATAAAAAATTCTAACACCTACTAACTTACTTGGCTACTTTACTGATCTTTTTTTTACAGTGATCCTATAAAAAGATATGCCCAAGTAAACTTAAAAAGGTTCAATATTCTTTTTTACATAACTGACATGAATTACTAGTATTTTCAAGTATGTAAAGCTTTTATACAAAGTGAGTGCAGTAAAAACTGGCATAGATTTATAGTCAGATAGTCTCAAATCACAGCTTAGTCTCTTCACTCTTGAGTTTCTTTGAAAAGTTTCTTACCCTGTCTAAATTTTAATTTGCTTACCAATAATAATAATAATAATAATAATAACACCCACTGATGGAAAGTGAAAGGGATTGCATAGAAGTCATTCAAAATTATGCATGAACTGCAACCAGGCTATAAATCCTAAGGATGAAGAGAGGGTTTCAGTTTACAGTGAGAAAGACCGATGGCAGAGGGCTGAGATTTGAGAGCACTTCATCATTGCACAAACAGGTAGACTTTAACCAGATCCCTAGCTTTTACTCCGCATGCAGCTGGCTGATCCCCACTCCCACTGCCTGTCTGCCCTAGCACTTGACATTGTGCCATCTCCATTGCTCTGCTACTGATGTCAGAGCTGCTGTGAAGAAACTTGTAGATATTAGAGAATGCATCTGAGGAAAGTTAAGTAATCAGTAACTTGTCAGTTAAATCAGTAAGATACCAGTTTTCATCAGTCAAGTTAGCAAGGGCATTTTAAATGTAACCCCAAGGATGCCTAGCTTTATAATAAACTAACTTTCTCATGCACAAGTGAAATAGTACAAATACAATCTTTCTATAGTTATTTGATGAGCATATTGAAATGAAAGTGTACAGGTATTTAGAATTTCATATACTCAACCACAGTAAAACTGGAATTGCCTTCTAGGAATCCTTAGAAAATATCAGTAGCATATTTTAGCAAGTTTATGAGAAAGGGTGCCACAGATTCATTTACAGTGGTAAGGTTCTGAAACAACCTAAATGTTCAAGCACAGGAGTATGATTGGATTACTAATTATATATGGTGAGATTGTCACTCAGTCAAATGAAATGTCTCCTCTAGACAGTTTAGTAAGACTTGGGAAAGTTTGTGATATTTTAAAAAGTGAAAATAGGAGATACAGAACTATTTGCATTGGAAACAAACCAGTTCCTACTAGTAGATGGACACATCAACAAAATGTTGCATATATATATCTATATATCTATATCTATATCTATATCTATATCCAATGGAATGTCAATAGCCTTAAAATAAATGAAATTCTACTTTATTCTACATGAATGAACCTTAAAAATATGCAAAGTAAAATAAAACAGCCACAAAAGGACAAATTCTATATGCCTTCATTGTACAAGGTACCCACAAAAGGCAAGTTCATAGAGACAAAAAGTAGAATAGAACTTACCAAGGGCTGAAGGAAGGCTAGAATGGAGAATTATTCCTTAGTGGGTGAGCAAAGAGCTTCAGTATGGGATGATGGAAAAATTATGGGAATGGAAAAGAGTGGTGTTTGCACAGCATTCCAAATATATTGCATGCTATTTGAAAATGATTCAAGTGGTAATTTTATGTTATATATATTTTACCTTTGTAAAAAAAAAAACCCCTGGGAAAAAACTGTGTGCACAATTTCACCTGAATGCATACTTTGAAAAGTAGAGAACAATGTATTATTAGATACTAAGGTATAATCATTAAGTATTGATTTATTCAAAGTAAGAGAATTGTATTGAGCACTAAGTTACTGGTTACTATTCTGGGTCTGGAAACAGAGCTTAGTAAAAAAGGCAAATATACTGGTTACTATTATTACCTTAGTAAAAAAGGCAAATATACTGGTTACTATTCTGGGTCTGGAAACAGAGCTTAGTAAAAAAGGCAAATGGGCCCTTAATTTACTGGAGAGTTTAACAGATATTGAGATTTCAAGAAAGGCTTTCTCTTCTGTCCCTTTGTGTATGTTTTATATATTTCTTTTTAAATGTGCATAATGTTTTTTAGATTTGAGGAAAACCAAGTGGCAGAAGTGAGGCAACAATGAAAAGCAATGTTGGCTTGGGGTGGCTATGAATTCTCCTCTTCCTCTCAGACAGCCTAAATATAGAGCCTATCAACAGAGAGAGAATAAGGCCTGATGATGATGGCAGACGGGGGTGGTGGTGGAGGATCAGAGCTTAAGAATGTGGGTGATCTGTAGTGCCTCCTCCGCCTCCCATCCTGCTCTTCTCCTTGTTGTTTTGGGTTTTCTGGCTCCCAGAGACATCTGCAGGAAACCATACCACAGAAAGTATGTCACCCTGCTCACTATATCCCACTGCAATGTCAGTTTACATTCATGTTTCAAAAGATAAGAAGCTCCTTCTTTATGGTGGAGGACTGTATTCCTTTAAAATTTATCCTGCTTTAAGTCATAAATTGCATTTACTTCTTTCTACTTACAATAAGCCATTACTCTCCTTCTACAGACTCATGAAATTGATTTGAAAATATCAGGCAGTGGTTAATAAAACCACTTGACTCAGCACTTTGTCTCTAAGAAATTGCTGCTAATTTTGGGATCCTCTAACAACACTCAAAACTGAAAATAATTTTAGAACTTTGTAATGTCAGAAATTCCCAGTGACTGAATTTCTATATCTTCTTCCTATAGTCAAATAATTGACCATAATTTTTTTTTTAGCTCTTGACCAATCTTGGCTGGGGTTAGAGGAAAGTCTGACCTGCATGAAGGGACTCTCATTTTCCATCATGGTGCAGACTCTGCACCTACTCTGTGCAGACCCTGAAGGCCGCTCTCGTCTCACAGTATAGTGCCTCTCAGTATAGTCTAAGAGACTGGCATGATGCAATCCCTGCTTCAGGGGCAAAACCTCCTGCAGTTCATTTGTACCTTTTAGCCTGGGGATCCCTCTCTGTCACTAACATCTTTCTTAATTGAGCATAGATTTTGGAGATGTAAGAATACCTGAATTTTAGACTGAGTGCCCTAAAATCTGATGACGTTTAATCCTAGCTACTCAGTGAATTTTTAACTGAAGAGTATGTGATGAATGAATAAAACCAGCTCTGATGGCTTCATTTTAATCTTATGCTCAAGACAGGTTTTACTCTATTTCCCCTTCCAATGGCCATGACCCTTCTTCATTTCATTTCTTTTCATCTCCCTGTCCCCAAATCTCTGTCAACTCTTTTCATTGTCAATTGCACTTCTGTATTCTATTTCCATTTGTTCATGATTTAGCTTCTTCAACTCAGGAAACCCATATGGTGTGGTTGTTCCAAAGCACGGCCTGTCCATGTGCAAATCCTGATTCCAGCTCCTGATGGTGTTAGCATCTTTGCACCTCAGTGTCTCACATGTTGGAAACTCTGTTGTAAGATTGGACTTTCCACTTGTTATGCAAGGACTCTATCATTCAGCTACATCCCAGTCCTTTTTTGTTTTGAGACACAGTCTAAGTTCCCTGTGGTTGACCTCAAACTCACTACGTAGTCCATTCTGGGCTCTGACTTCCATTCTCATTGTGTCAGCCTCTCACATGGCTGGAATCACAGGCATGCACTCCCATGCCCAGCAGCAACCCTTTCTTAGTAATTTCTGCTCAACTCTAGACTTCATCAGATGATAAGTGTAGAACTAACCTATGAAGTGACATGGGAAGAATGGTTGATTTGTACAAGAAATGGGGTGACTGGGAAGTGTCAAGGGCTGCCACTTGCTTGGCATCTTGCAACTCAGAGAGTTCGCCCACATGTCTTACTCAACCCCTTCTACCTTTATAAGGTGACCATCTGCTCAAAGAGTAAACTTGACCAAACCACAAGCTTACTGAGATTCAGTATCCCTACTAATCACTTGTCCTAGCCTCCCTTTATTTATTTATAAATTTATATAATCAATTAACTTATTTATTTGCAGTGCTGGGAATCAAACACAGGAACTTGCATATAGTAGGCAAGAACTCTGCCACCAATCTACACCCCCAGCCTCCCTTTAAAAAATTGTTTTTTATTAGTAGTACATGTTTGCAGTATATAATGTTTACAATCTTTGTGCAGGACTAGTGTGTGCACATAACAGTCTTTTTGTATTTTAATTGTTTGTTGGTGTAATTTAGAAATACATAAAGATCATATTCATCATAGGGAATTTGTACCTGCATGTGATACATTTTGATTCCTCTTTTTTCCCAATCCCCTCCTCTTCACTTAACCCCTCTTCCCCACTCTACTTATAAAGATTTGTTTCTGTTTTTCCCTTTTTAAAATCATTTTGTGCTTGTCCCTTCCTTCCTTTCCCACTCCCCCCTCCAAGGTTCCTCTTTACCTCTGAACAATTTCTTCCTATTTCACAATATTGTTGTACAGTTTAGGGGGCTGGGGATTTAGCTCAGTGGTGTAAGAGCCTGCCTGGCAAGCACAAGGTAGTGAGTTCAATCCCCAAAACAAAAAAAAAAAACAAACAAATAAAGGCATCACCATTGTACAGTTTAGATCTTATTTATTCTTTCAGTTTCCCAAACCAGGGAGACAGTGTACTTTTTACATATGTGTGTAAGATTTATTTCAATTAAGAGTGTGGTTTCAAGGTGCATCCATTTACCTAGAAATCTCTCAAATTTATCCTTCTTTATGGATGAGTAGTACTCCATTATATACAAAAACCACATCTTTTTTGACCCATTCCTCAGTTGATGGGCATTTGGGTTGTTTCCAAGATTTAGCTCTTATAAACTGTTATAAACATGGGTATATGCATATTGCTGTGGTATGATATTTTTACTTCTGAGAAGATACTCAGAAGATGAATAGCTCAGTCAAATGGGGCCTCTAATCTTAGTTTTTTGAAGAATCTCCACACTGATTTCCATGGTGTTTGCACCAGTCTATACTCCCACCAGCAGGAAAGAAGTGTTCCTTTTTTCCCACAGCATTTGTTATTGGTTGATTTCTTGATGATAGCTGTTCTTTCTGGAATGAGATGAAATCTCAGCATTGTTTTAATTTTCATCTCTCAAATGACCAATGATGTTGAACATTTGTTCATATTTTTATTTGCTGTTTCTACTTCTTCCTTTGTGAAGTGCATATTCATCTCGGATGTTCACTTTTGAATTGGGTCTTTGAATTTGGGGGTTTGATTTTTTTTCAATTCTTTATATATTCTAGAAGGATAATGGGCTAAATTTTTTTCCTACTCTGTGAGTTGTCTTTGCATTCTGTTGGTGTCTCTTTTGTTGTGCAAAAGCTTTTTAATGGGATGAGATCCCAGTTGTTGGTTATTTGTATTATATCTTTTGTGATAGTTTAGCTCATGAAATATTTCCCTACAGTATGTCTTCAAGAGTTCTGCCTACTCTACTTTCCAGTGGCTATAGTGTTTTCATTTTAATATTGTAGATCTTTGATCCATAAAGGTTTCCAATTAGTGCATGGTGATAGACATGGGTCTAGTTTTAGTCTTTAGCATGTGGAAAGCTAGTTTTTTAAGCACTATATATTATAGAGGCTATCGTTTTCCGGTGAATGTGTTTGGACCCTTTGTCAAAGGTAAGGTGACTGAGTGTGTTTAGAGTTGTGCCTGCATCTTTTAATCTGTTCCATTGATCCTCTGTTTTATGCCAGCATCATGCTATCTTTATCACAGCAGCTTTGTAGCACAATTTCAAGTTGGGGATTGTGATACTCCCTGCTTCACCTTTGTTGCTTAGAATTGCTTCTGCTACTCTAAGTCTCTTCTGGTTCTGAGTGAATTTTAGTAATGTTTTCTCTAGTTCTGTGAGATATGCTAATGATATTTTGATTGAGATCACATTAAATCTGTATAACAATTTTGTGAGAATGGTCATTTTCAGTATGTTGGTTCTTTCTGTCCTTGAGCAAGGGATATATTTGCATTTTTTGGTATCTTTTTCAATCTCCAATTTTCAGTGTATACATCTTTTAGTTTCTTTGTTAGGTTGATTCCTAAGTATTTTATTGTTCTGGAAACTATCATAAAAGGTGTGGTTTCCCTAATTTCTCTCTGAGTTTGTTATTTGTGCACATCCTATTGAACTCCCAGCCACATCCTCTGACACTTCACATTTCCAGTAGGGCTTGAGAATAAGCCACAAGCCGAGATCCAGATCCAGTGGCCTGGTCATAGCTGCTTGGCTCTGGGCCTTGCATATGTGGGCTGATCACCCTAGAGTGTCCCATTCATGAAACTTTACGTGACCCATAGTGCCTGTTCCTGCCATCAACAGATCATAGAATAGTATAGAATAGAATAGTATTTCATCCCGTTGAAAGCTGCTTGCATCCAGACCTTACCATCCAGATTCCAGACTCCTCTCACTATCCACTGCTTCAGAAACTAGATCTCTTTCCTTTTTAATTCTCATTGCCTGCATTTTCAATAGACCTGTAATAGTTTGTATTCAAGGAGCTTTGGTTTCAGTAAACCATAGGACTGCAGTATCTCTGTATGGAGTGGATTTGGAGTCTTTCTAAGACTAATTAAAATGGGTATTAAGTTATATGACATATTTTTGCTGTAAAATTCTGTGAATTATAAGATAAAGCATTTTTTTTTATTATATGAAGTTTCTAAGAAGGAAGCATGGGTGTTGTGTTAATGTCACTTTAATCTTTTAAGTAGGTCTTTTTTTCCAGGAGATCTGGAAACTTTCTCTACTGTGGGTAAAGATCTTACTCTTTATTTCCAAATCATAGCCCTCATGATGATGTTTAAAGATCACCTTCCTACAGTCTATTAGGTCATACTGCTTTTCCCGTTCCCTTCCCTTCCCTTCCTCTTCCTTTTTTTCTCCTCCCTCTCCTCCATCTCCTTCTTCTTTAACATCTACCTCTGACAATTTGTAAGCTAACCTCAGCTTATTACACAACTGGCATGGAAAGTGTCACAATTTCCTTCTCTTTGAAAAAGGTTTGGTGGTATAACACAATGAAAATACCTTAAAAGGAAATGTCACCCTGATGGTATTGTGGAAATTTAAAATTACTGAATTTTAATAGTTTAATGCTTTGTACTTTGTCTTTTTATATGTGCTGGAATTACTGACTGGATGACTGATTGCATAGTTTCTTTCTCAGATCTGCTTCTTAGACTTTGAAAGTTTTGTTTCTTAGTGGCCAGAATTAGTTTGCACCACATACTATATCTTATGACCTCCTACTCTTCTTTCAATGCAGAAAAAGCTTCATTAATTTACTACTGCATTCATTCAACAAATAAACTTGTAAATTCCTCATTTACTTACATACTTATATCAGAGATAGATAGATGACAGATAAATGGATGGATAGATAGATAGGGCAAGCCTTAAGCTTTTATGTTTTTTTGGGTCCTAACAATGTAAAAATCCATTTGAAACTGAAATAAATTTATAAGCATGTTGGCTGATAGAAAAACATGAATCATCCACTGACCAAGCCTCTTTCCTTTTCCCAGAAACATAGTCAAACTGATTTTCCAGTCATAGCATCATTCAAGAGGGGTCACAGGACCGGTGTTTGGCAATGAATGTAGTAGAAATGGTACTGTCACTCAGCGGTAAGCTGCTTTCTTCTCTTTTTCCCCTTGTGCTAACTGGATGATCTCAGGCTGATCTTGAAATTACGTATTGAAGATGATAGATCTCCATGAAAGAAGCTTTGTCCATGGATTATATGGAAGCCACCTGCCTAACATATCTGTGAGATAAGTCAGTTGGGTTTTGGGATTGTTTGATGTATTAGCAATGAGAAGACTCTGACTAATTCTCCTTCTCCTTCAAGTTGAACAAATCACAGCCACACACTCTAGAGGAGCCTTGCTATATGGCATGATCAAAGATGGTACTTACAAGCAATTTACAGCATTGCTATTACTGTATCTCTTCAGTTGAATAAAATGAAGTGTCTATAGCCATGGACACTCTCCTCTTTACACTTTTCCTTTGCTGCACATCCATTGTGACCAACTCTACAATTCAGAGTTCATAAGCCTATCGAGATCTCCTTCCATTCTGATATTTCATGAATATGGAAACATGGACACCCTGATATGATTCAGTCTCAGACACCAAAACAAAACATTCTTACTTGTCCCGCTTGCTTCCTTCTGATCATTCAGTTTGGTTTCTTTCAATATAAATGTGTTATCTAATTTCTTGTTAGTAACTAGTTCAGTAATATCTCTGGCTTTCCATGACCTAATGCACTGTGTTACTGAGCTCATTTAAGGTTCTTCCTGTTCCTCTTGAAACAGACAACCACAACCCCACTTCTTTAGTGAAACCTGTAGTTTTTCTATTTCGAAATACATCCTCTCTTGTTACACATTATTTGCAAATCTAAATGCTTTGGTGTTCTCTCTGTTATTTCCAGCCAACTGTTAGTTATTTCATGGCATTTGTCTCTCTTAGTTTATCTCAGATCATTTCCTCTTGGATCTACCTCTATTTTAAGAGAAAGAATTTTAAAGTAAAAATCTCACACAGAGATCTTTGTTTTTCTATACCAAATGGCACCGACTATTACCCTAGGCCTCCCTTCCTGAGTAATGCCTCTTACAGGGTAATTTGAGCATAGACATTCATTGCCAACTCAAATCAACAAGATAATATCCAAATTATGTTTTTTTCTTAAACTTGTCTCAATGTTTACATTTCCCATCAATTAATAAACATATCATTTTGGTACACTTTTCCAGATGCTTTGGAATAAGGACAGAAAGAAGATGAGGACAGAAGAAATACAAGCAAGGTAATTAGTAACTTATGAGATTCAATTATATGAAATTGGTCAAGAATAAGGTGACATATAACCTCAGTTATTTGATGTAGCTTAAAAGTGTATTTAGTACTGTAGAGGGAAAAGATCAGTGTATGCCACAGTAGTGGGAAATGTTAATAAACATAGGGCTCAGTCTTTAAGAATTGTTATGCTAAATCAACAGAGAATTTGAGCATTTCTTTTACAGGAAGTATCAGGAGTAAAGGCACAGAAGCAGAATTGTTAGTAACAATCACAGTGAGTTCTATATGTACCTATACCAACTCCTTTGCATTTATTATATATGAGCCCCATGTGGAATCCTGGGATTATGAGGTGAGGAATTTTTTATGATTTTTATGATTATGAGGGATTTTTATGGATAAAAATACTCACTTTTAGAGACGTGCTTAAATGGAAGAACCACAATTCAATGTCTGTCCTTTACCCATCATATAGAAAGTTGGGAACATTTAATAGGTACAACTCTGGAAAGTAGAAGATAGTAAACTAGACAGACTGATGAGGTTACATTATGGATATTAAAGAAGTTTTGACCTGATAAGTAAAATGGGGCTGATAAAGATTTTGTAGCACATAAGTAGCATGAAAAGCTGTGGAGTTGGACATGGTCTGTGTTCATGGCCACATTTTATGTTGGCTGTATGGCTCTAACCTATAGTTAAGCTTAGTGAGATTCCATTTTATCATTTGCAAAAATGTGTTCAACAGTAGTATCAGTTCATAGTGTTGAAAGCCTTAGAGTAAAGCTAAAGCTTCCTCTAAAGGTCTGAGTTACAGTAAGCATTTAATATAGATAAATTTTGTTATTATAATTACAGCAGTGTCTAAGGAAGACTGTCTAGAGAAAATCTGCTAATAAATTATTTCTTGTAGAGTTAATGAGATGGCTTTAGTATGGGGGCTAATAGAGTCAGTTTGGGATGATTTTGCAAAAAGAGTGAGTTTTCAAGAGTGGCAAAAATGAGTTTATAGAAATTGGTGACTGATTTAAGGGACAAAAAAGCAAAGCTCAAAGATTATATATTTAGGAGAATTAGAGAAGTATAATAACAAGGCAAGAAATTAGGCAGAGAGGTAGTTTAGAGGGATGTATGATGAACTGAATTTGAATATTTTGAGTTTGAATGATGGTAATACATGAAGGAGTGCATACTAGAAGTGTTGTCAAAAATATAGATTTCAGAAAAATAGATTTCTGGAAATACAGATTTTGAGGATATTGTAAGTGGATTTACTGGAAAATAAGAATGAATTAGAATCAAGTCTCAAGAGAGAAGATCCTTTGGTGACCAGAATTGATACCTAGGGATTCCCACAGTTTAGGAATGTGAAATGGGAGAGGAGTTATTGAAAGAAATAGAAGGGAGCCCAGGGAGAGTTAAGTGACAATGTGGATTACAAAGATGACAGCAGGAAAGGAAGTCCCCAAATGGTGACAGAGGTCTGCTGTGCCCAGGGCTGCTGAAGGGAGAAAAGACTTCTATAGCCAGAGCAGCGACATCATGGAACTTAGACTGAAAGAAATCCACTGGGAGTAAAAAAGCAAGCACTGCTGCCTATAAACAGAAGTAGTAGGAAGACAAAGGATGTTATCTTTGGTTCTTGGACCAGCTAATACAACCTATAATTCTGAGAGTGATCTTTGGCTTATCCTTAACCCTTACCATAGCACAGCTCCTCAGAGACTCATTACTGAATCTGTTCCCTTGTCCCATTGCTACTGCTGCAACCTTGGTGTGACCTTTATTAACTCTTATTTTTTCCTGTAGGTCTCATTGTCACTACCACACTCATCACCCAGATCCATGTGATCCCTCCCCCACCATGTCTGATAATGTCATGGATTATATGACCTTTAACAAGTCCATATAAGATTGTCAGTTTTTCTTCAAAGGTGGCCATCAGGAATTAAGTCTATTTTACTTCATTTATTTCCTTGAGGTTTAATACAAGTGTCCAGAAAAATGATAGCAATCATTATCATTGTGAGTTTCAAATCAACTCCTCTCAAGCACACCCGAAGTTGCAGTTACTTTGCCTCTTCACCATAAGTTCATCATGATTTGTATCTAGTTGTTAAACAACTGCCTTCTGGAGCGTACCCAGCAGTAACCTTTCAGTCCCACTTCACTTTATAAGTAATTCTTAGAAGCACGCTTCATCTCCAAGGCCTATCTAATAGGATTTTTCTAATTCCTCCCTGGCTAAGCAGATGATTCCCATTACTATTTCTTATTATCCCCTTCCCAATTATGCTTACTGCATTTAATTTTAATTTACAAATATTATATGCCAGTGAACAAATTAGATACAGTAATTTTTAAATTTTCTTTCTGTTGGCTTTATCAACAGAATTGGAAAGTTAGTCCAAATTAACTTATTTTATATTACCTTATCTCACACAGGTCAGAAACTGCCTAATTCAGTGTGTCTAACTAGAGATCATGCTCTGTACCACTCTATTACTGCATGATAGCATGTAATAATGGTACCTTACAAATGCCTTTTAATGATGAGTTAATAAGTATAGTGATCCATTCCTATTCTCTGTAAGTTCTTCTTTTATGGTGACAGAGAACCTCATATTTCTTTCATCTCTTGGAAACTCACTGTAGTCCTCATGAACTTTTTTAGTTTTCAGTGCTTCTGAGTTACAGTCTTCCTTCTGAGAATTTTAGTAAAGATCCCTTCTCTAAGTACTTGTATCATAATGTTCTTCTGCCCCCCTTGCATTTTAATCTGCCTTTTGGGCAAGTACAACAATTACATCCTGCTCCTCTGAGGTTTTAGCACTGACTCTTAATACTTTTGCTCTTCTCACAGGGAGACTCTTTGCAACCGTGCTCAGATGTGCTTATGGCCACTTTTCACCATGGCATAATCCACAAACCTAACAGTGACTCTTGGTGGCCATTCTTTGTGTGGACGCTTTCTACCTTCCCAGCAAAAAGATTACAAGTTCATGAGAAGGAATTATGGACCCAAGTATTACCTTAAATCAGATGGACTGCTTCAGAAAGGAAAGAAATGTTGATATAAGTGAGAGTGAGGGATTCAAGAAATTCTGTTATTATACAAAACTTTAGGTTTTTAAACTTTCCAAAAGGGATGATTCATGACTTTTTCAAAGCCAGACATTGATTGATCTTAAAATGATACCTTGGGTTATAAATATCTAAAAATGACAAGAGAAAAGCTAATGGGATAAAATTTAACAAAATGAATCCTGAATTTAAATTTAAATAAACTCTGTAATTACAAGTCAGCGAATGAGATCAGTACTTGCTGTCACATTTAGTTGACTACAAGTTACGAGGAGACAGCTATGGAACGTGTTGGTGTAAAAGGTGTGAAAACACAGGTGAAGTGATATTTATTAATGATAGTAGTGATTTAAAGTATGTTTCACTTAAGAACACATTTTGGTCAGAAAAGATACTTATGTAGGCTTTGACAGCCACACAGCAGGAAGCATGGAGATAAGAGGCTGTAAGTTTTATTTCAGCAGCTCAACTATTGACAGCCCTTCC
The DNA here is from genome assembly GCA_004027295.1 of Dolichotis patagonum. Lineage (NCBI taxonomy): Eukaryota > Metazoa > Chordata > Mammalia > Rodentia > Caviidae > Dolichotis > Dolichotis patagonum. Next base: position 881 of record PVJX010029902.1, on the reverse strand, counting down.
CATCTTCATCTTGGACTGGGAAGTTTATATCTGTAAGCCCATGGAAATGGTATTGGTCAATTAGTTAATTCCAGTTTACCACTTTAAGTACAACCATGGTGAGAATAAAGACGTGTTTATAGTTATGGGAAGCCCAGGGGTCCTAAATCTGGCCAGAATGAAGATTCATCAGAACAAAGGCCTTGACCCAGGGACCAACCCAGATTTTATTAATTCATGAAGAAGAGAACGGCTTGAGGATAAGTAACTGTGAGAATGATGGGAAATACACGAGTACCACGAGCTAGGCTAGCTAGCAGGCCTGAAAGCAACTCTGCAATATGCAGAGAGGATATGCAGAAAAACCAATCTGCATAACATGATTTAATGTTTGGGGGGCTGATGTGTCAGCTCTGGAAAAGCAAACTTTTCTGCCCTGGGAAGTTGTAGCCTCTTACCTTAAGGCTCAAACCAGTTGACATCCCTGGAGCCTCTTCATCCAGCCCAGCTCAATCATGTTTTGGGTGTCACAGGGTGGGGAAACAGTGACTGTTGCCTGCCTTCAAAGATTATGCATCAGCACCTCAGCTAGCCCTAAATATCTGATCAGAGCCAATTTGCAAGGAAAAGGAAATGACCTAGTCAGCTCTATACATATCAGTAAGTAGAGAGAAGGCCAGGGTTAGCCAAAGTGGAGGTAATCATTCTTTGTACAAGGAGAGTCATCCAGGTTGTCCTCCATATTTAACAATATCTGTAAGATTCTCTTAGCCTTTCCTTCATGATTGCCATCTTTCATCTACAAGACAGCAGCTGCAACTCAGACCAGTGTCTAGATTCAAGGTAGACAGAAGTCAAGAGAGTGGCACCAGCTATGTTTGTTCTTTCCCAAGTATTTCTAG
>PVJX010029901.1:0-22537 GCA_004027295.1 Dolichotis patagonum | reverse complement strand
TGTTCTCCCAGGATACAGAGAGAGGATCTGCACAGGGCCCCAGGCAGCCACTTGAAGGGCCAGCCTTAGGGAGGAGGCCCCCATGTCAGTCCTGGCCAAGCCTGGGTTCTCTGGGAGCAGTGCATAGGTTCCACCCCTGCACACGCTTGCTTTCTTTCTTTCTTTCTTTCTTTCTTTCTTTCTTTCTTTCTTGCAATGCTGGGGCTCAAACTCAGGGCCTCATGCATGCTGGACAGACGCCCCACCCCCAGCCCTCTTCCCTCTGGTATTATGCAGCTGGGGCAAACTCAGAAGCTGGCCTAACCTCTCAGAGCCCCGGGCCAGTGGACCTTTGACAGCCTCAGTACAGAGCTGTGTAGCAAGCTGCACCCCAGGCCAGGCCTGGAGGTTAAGAGTCTGGAGCCCGTTAAAAACTCACTGCCCAGCTGGCGCCTCCCCTCAGTGATCCACTGAGCTCAACCCCCCACGGGTCCCTGACGGGCAGCTCGGCCAGGCGAAGGTGACAGAGGCATCACCTCTCTCTGATGCTGGGCCGGGGCTGCCTGTGGCCTGTGAGACTCCGCAGAGCCCTCTTTCCCCAGAGCCCTGTGTCTACCTCACAGCTCTCAGGGGTGTCAGCTCCCCACTTGGAAATGACCCCACTTCGGATCCTATTGAGCCACAGAAAGCCTCCCAAGCTCAAGCCCCAAGCTGCAGCCCTTCCTGCTCCTCTACCCACTCAGGGCTCTGCTGTACATCTTCAGACCTCCTGCACGCTTTCCTCCGTCACCTGCATTTACAAGGTGTGACCAAAAGTACAGTGAATGTTACGCCATTTTTAATGTTCCACAGTACAAGTCACATTGCCCTGAATCCCCCTCAAAGTCCTCCCTGTTGCTGCAGACGCACTCAGCCCGCAGTGCTTGCTGCTCTCCGGAGCAGTTCTGGAAGTGCTCTTTCATGAGTGTCTCTAGTCGCACTGTCGTGGCTGCTCGAGGTTCTGACCTGATTCACAACTTGTACCTTTCATGGTCATTTTGAGTTTGGGGGAGGAACCAGGCCTGGCACGTCGCCGGATATGGTGAATGAGCTAGGCAAGGACGTAGCGTCACGTTTTATGTGTGCGCTGGGGCCTGGCTGCAGCGGCTGGCAGTCGGTGTTTTTGCTCACACACTCAGGGCGCTCAGGAAAGAGGACCCCAGAGCTGCTGCGAATGCCGAACATGCTGGCCTGAGCGCATCGGAAGCGAGAGGGAGGGTCCTGAGGGGGATTCACGGTGGCGTCTTTTACCTGAATAAGCATTTTTAAATGTCCACATTCACCGTTTACTTGGATCACACTGCAGAAACCTGCCTCTGTCCCACCCACTTCACCAGCAGTTTCTCTTCCACCTCTCCAGCCACGTCTCCTAAAACAGGGCTCCCAGCCCCCAGAACCTGGCCCCTGACCTGTCAGGTACCGGCTCGCACAGCAGGAGCAGGGCTGCCCGTGTGTTCAGAGCCGCTGAGCTCGGCCTGCGGCCAGGGGAGCAGCTGCCCCAGACAGCAGCGCAAACCCTCCTGTGAGCCGCGCATGCGCACGCCTGTGAGTCAACCGGAAAACATCCCCTGGCCCTGTCCCAGCCTGGAAAGACTGTCTTCCGTGAAATCAGTCCCTGGTGCCAAAGGTTGGAGACCACTGTCCTGCGGCAGCCGTGTTTCCCAGCCTCCTCGGGCCACAGCTGGGTCACCCATAGCACCCTGGTTCCAAGATGGTGCGCTTGGCCCTCATCCTGCTTCTCTCTGGCCACCCGGGCTGCTCCCCTGTGCCCAGGACACAGCCTAGCCTCTCAGCTGTGGCCCTCAGGTTTCCTGTTCTGGTCGCAGAGCCCCAGCCCAGCCCTATGCCTCGCTCCACCATCCTAAGGTCAAATGCACTGACCACCATCCTCACCAGGGCTAACCACTGCTTATCTCGATGATGCACTGGACATTGTGCCAGCCTCCAGCAGCCATCTATCCTGCCCCAAAACTGTTTGCCAACACTTACCGTATTAATCAGCTTTGCCATCACTGGAACAGAATGCTTGACACCCACAACTTAAAGGAGGGAAGGTCTAATTTGGCTCACAGTTTTGGGGCTTCAGTCCATGGTTGGCCGGCTCCAAGGCACAAACAGTGTGGTGGAAGAGTGGGGAAGAGAAAAGCTACTCATATCATGGCAGCCAGGAAAGAGAGAGAAACGGGAGAAGCTGGGGACAAGGACACCCCCTTCCAGGTCATGTCCTCAGTGGCCACCACCCCTCACAGCACAGTCAGCCGCGAACCTATCCACAATGAATCCACGATGACCACAGTGCCTTCTTGATCCAGTCACCTTCCAAAAGGCCCACTGCTGAATACAGGGGACTTCTGAGGGACATTGTAGCACCTACTGTGTGCCACACACTGCTCAGAGCACTGGGGATCCAGCACCAAACTGTGGCAAAGCTATTATTGTCCCGGATATGACTTACCCGGATGTGACTCAGAGACGCCACGTGACCCGCAGGGGCACACACAGGAATGAGACAGGCCCCTGATCCTGCTCACCATGGCCAGGGCCTCCTTGTGGTCCCCCTGGGGGGCAGGGCATAGGGCTTCCCCGACTCACTCTGGTCCACTTGCCTGAGGATAGATGGCTGCTGGAGGCTGGCACAATGTCCAGTGCATCATCGAGATAAGCAGTGGTCACTGCCCACTCCCCCCCACCCAGGGCACCCCAGAAGCCCGGCACCCTTGGGGTTTCGTGCTCTTCCCCAGCAGACCCCTCCCACCGTCCCCACCACCCAGCCACCAGCCTGGCTGCTGCCTTCCTGGAACAGCACCCTCTGCAGGGGAGCTCCTCCGGCCAGGGCCCTGCGAGCACCCACCGGATGCCCAGCCCACGGCCTTAGATGGGCATTTAACAGCCACGGAGCTGGGGGCAGGGCATAGGGCTTCCCCGACTCACTCTGGTCCACTTGCCTGAGCTTCCACGTGGCGTGGGCAGCGGCTGGCTCTTTAAACAGCTCCACGCGGCCCCTAATGGCCCCAATTCTGATTCTGAATCCCCAGGGACAACTGAGGGCCAGGTGCACAAACATGTCAGCCACGGAGATGCAGCGGCCTCATGGCACTCTGCCCCGTGGCCTAGGCAGGGACGAAGGATGAGGTTAGGGGTCACCAGGCCAGGGTCGCCACCGCCAAGCCCACTTTCTGCCTCTGAGCCCTCACTTCCTCTCTGCTAAGCCTGATTCTGGTTCTTCGTGCTTGGACCCGAACCCACAAGCGGTGGGCTGAGCCCCCTGCGCTTCCCAGCACCCCCCACCATGGGCTGTCGCGGTGAGGGCCCTCACTGTCTGCCACTTAGGGGTTCAGTGGAGAAATGCAGGCAACCCCAGGACAGACAGTGCCAAGTGGGGCAGCTGGGCGGTGCCCCCTGGAGGGGGACAGGGATGGCCATGGCCTCAGCCGGTAGCAAGGGGGAAGAGCCACAGGGCTGGAGCCGTCCGCTGTAGTGGGAACCACAGCAGAGCGGGGGGAGTGTTATCTGGGAGCACGTCGAGCTCAAAGAAAAGAGGAGGAAGGAAGAAGGGGAGCCAGGTAGGGCGGTGCACGCCTGGAATCGCCCCAGCACTCTGGGAGGCCGAGTCAGGAGGATGGAAGGTCCAAGCCAGCCTGGGCAACTTAACGACTTAGCAAGACCCTATCTCATAAAAATAAAAATAAAAATACAGGTCTGGAGATGTAGCTCAGTACAAAGGGGCTGGGTCTGATCCCCAGTAACACGCGCACCCGCACACAGAAGGGAAAGACCAAGGCAGTCACTCCAGACTCCTGGATCCCAGTCTCTTGCTGCGCTGGAATCACAAGCAAGAATCTCATTGGGTGGAACTTGGGTCACGTGTCCAGTCTGGACCAATCAGCTCATGGAGGGGGGCGGGACTGACACCCAATAAATAGAACTCCTGCCCTGCCCTGCCCGCTGTCCCCTTGCCGAGCTCCTGTTTCCCAGAATCAGACTGAACTCTGAGGCCAGGGAGGTGAGGAGCCAGAGTCTTACTGAGGGAGAGATGACTCCTGAGACGGACAGGAGGGGACCCGGAAAGTGGACTGCCCACGACCCCACTTCCCAGGGGAAGTTTTGTAGAGCAAAATGATGAGGCGGGTACAGCGTGGGACAGAACCACGTTAACCAATCAGATCAGGAGCTCAGCCGCCTGGGTGAGGCCGATTGGGTGGGGCGTGTGCCTGGGAGGGACGGTCAGGAGGTCCCGGTCACCCACGGGAGGGGGGGTCCGTCTGGAATATCAATCCTCGCGGAGGTGCATCTTCATCCTGAGGCCTCCGGCAGAGGCGCCTCCAGCCACAGCCATGCGGAGTCCTCGTCCTCTGTCCTGACTCCTCCCGGCCCTGCGAGGCTGCCTAGAATGTTCCTACTGAGCTCAGCTGTCCACAGTAGAACCACATACGGCAGTGCTAGCTGGCCAATCCAGAGAAGGGGGCACCGGGGCCCAGGAGGAGGCGGTATACAGTAGGAGCTTAATTAATGCCCACATCGATAAAACCTCACTGCTGGAACTCGCGCGTGGTAGGAAAGAGGCCAGTTCCCACTCTCGAGCCTTCTGCCTCTGTCCTGCTTCCACATCTCAAAGCCCTGGCTGCAGCATATGCCGGTTTCTGTGGTGTAGACACCTGCCCTGCAGCAGGCTCACACCACCGAGCTGTGGGCACGGCGGCAACAGCCGTGTTCATGCAGCTGTCGTCAGCTCATGGCCACTGCAGGTCCCCGGAGCCCATTTCCTTTCCCATCTCCCACCCTGCTCCCTCCCCTTGGCCACTGGACACCCACCCATCACTCCAGCCACAAGTCCCACACCACACCAGCAGTGTGCATGCCTCAGGGCCTTTGCACTTGCTGTGTGTGCTCCTTGGAAAACTCCACCCTGGCCAGCTTCAGATTGCTGCCCCCTGCCCTCCCCTGCCTCTCCTGGTTTGCAGGGGACTCAAGGGTGTAACACACACTTGTGCATCTGTGCACAGATCTGTGGTCACCATGCCTCCCTGGGGCTTCCTACACTGAGAGTGACCTCATCCACTCAGTCACTGCCATGTCCCCCAGCACACAGTGGGTGCCCAGACTGGCCTGGCAGCCCTACTGGGCACCCAGCCCCTCCCCCACCCCTGCCAGCTTCCCCGCAGCACGCTCACTGGCAGAGCCCCCCTGGCACGGCCCCTCCGTCGGCCCGACCTCCTCTGCTCCTCCTCTAGGAGAAAAGGCTCCGGCCCATTGTGCAGCCCTGTTGACACGGGGATGACCTCACCGGGATGAGAGGGTGGGGGCGCCGGGCCAGGTTGGGAACGGGCGGCGAGGCCGGGCCTGGGACAAAGGCTGGAGGCTGAGACAAGGGCGCTTTTCATGATGGGAATAATTGCGGGAGGGCTAATCCCTAGGAGAGGTCCCCAGGACGCTGCTGGGACAGGGGCCACCCGGTGCTGGAGGGGATTTGGGGGACCCGGGACTGCCGCTCCCTCACCCCGCACTTGCACCCTTGTCCTTGTCCATGAAATGGGCAAAGAGTCAGCACCGCGCAGGCCCTCAGGACCCGGGCAGGGGCGTCGGGCAGCAAGCGCTCAGCCGGGCTCCGTGAGACCATCTCTCGGCCCTGCTGGCTTCCGACTGCCACCAACCAGGGCTCGGCAGGCCCTGGCCGAGCCTGGCACTGCCTCTGCCACCTGCTCGTGCTGCCGGGCCCAGGGTCTGGTGGGCCCAGGAGTCTCAAGCTCTCACATGCCAGCCCAGCAGCCACAGTGCCGGCATCTCTGTGTGCCCCCACCCCAGTCCCTGCTGGGGTCTGCTCTTCCCCTGGGCAGGGGACAACTGCTGGAACAGGGCAGCTTTCAATGGAGGCAACGGCCCCTGCAGACCTGGAGAAGCCCCGGCTGAGGGGCACAGAGGGGGTCACACCACGCAGGACTGTGGGTGACAGCCAGCCTTCCGGTGCCTGTGCACCCTCTGGTTTTTCCACCCAAATTCTGTCAGTGCTGTGTCGCCTTCGGGGCCAGCACTCCCCAGATGCAAGCACCTCTGCTAACCCAGCCCCTTGCCTGCCTCCTGACAAGTGCGATCTCTAGTTGATTATTCTCACTTCCGGGCAGGGGTGCAACACAGGGTGGGGAATTTCTAATCACGCACCAAGGCTTGGGTTCCACCCCCAGCTCCTCAAGAAGAAAATTAAACACTTGTATTGCTGTTTCCTTCCCCAAAGAGGGGAGCGGGGACCCCTTCTGAGCTTCCTGGGGACACTGAGAATTTTGCCCCCTGCCAGTGTCCAGCCAGGCCTCATTTAGTCCATCGTGGCTCCAGACCCGGGGGCTTCCTGCTGGCCATGGGTCTCAGCCCCCAGCTGGCTGGGGTGGTGTCTCCTTTGCCTGGCCCCGGTCACCCCCTGCAGTGGGACAGGGACACAAGGGGACAGGACCTCACTGCAAGAGTCACGGGTCCTATCCGGCTGGGGGATTCATTCCCTCCCCGAGGGACAAGCAGTGACTAGGCTAGAGCAGCCCCTCAGCCGCCTGCAAGGCAGGGCACAGGCAAGGGGTGACTCCAACCAGCACCGGCTTGGCTGGAAGGGCTCTGTCCCTGGGGACAGTGCGGACCCTCTTCCACACCCTGAGGTGACCTCAGCCAAGATCCTTAGACACAGGCCCGGCACAGCCAGGCTTCCGACTGTGGGATCATCCGGGTATTTAAACCTCTGGACAGGCCAACTAATGACGGTCAGTGGCTGAGGCAGGAGGATCACAAGTGTGAGCCCAACCTGGGTCACATAGTAACTTAGCAAGGTCACGTTTTAAAATTAAAAAACGAAACTAAAAGAAGAGCTTGGGGTGCAGCTCAGTCAGAAGGGCCTGGGTTCAATTCCCAGTACCACAAAAAATAAAAATAAAAACGCACAAAGGTGTGGGTAGATAGCAGGCACCCACACGCCTCAGGCGGTATTTTAAGCGCTTCGTATGCGCTGTTTTAGTCCTCACTTTGCAGGAAACTGAGGCAAAACCACGGGTTTGCACCAGAGGCTGGGGGAGGCGGCCCAGGGGCAGGCATCCGCCCTCCGCAACTGTCCAAGCCCAAAGCTGCCCCTCCTCCACCCCGTGACATCAGTTCCACCCGCACCATTTCCAGCATTTAATGCCTCCGTTGTCTTGTGGTCCATTTGCAGGGGGAGCTGAGCTTCCAGACACTTCACCTGCCGTACGCAAAACAGATGCAATTAGAAAAAAAAAATCTATCGCTAATTTGAAAGCTCTGATTCTGTAATTTCCTGCAGGGAAGACATGTAAATTGCGTGTTATTCAACACCTTCCACGGCAGGTGAGTTCCGCGGGGGGCAATTACACCCCGCTCCATTCTTCGCGCAGATTTCTGAGGAGGCTGGGGGAGGGGCAGGAGGCAGGGCCCAAGGATAATGTCCCCCCCCCCCGTCCCCCGGGGCTGCAGGGCCAAGGAGGGCGGCTGCCTCGGGGTCCGCACCTCGACCACCCCGAAAACCACCCAGCGCCTCTGTCCCGAACGCGTGGTACCGAGCTGACCCCCAGCCTCTCTGCCATGGTCCCCGCCTGGGAGCTGGGGACACCTGCAGCCTCTAATCTGAGCTGCTAGGGGGACGAAACCCTGTATCAAGTCTGAACCGAACAGGGAGAGGACGGAGCAAGAGCCCTGAGGTCCCGGCGCGTGGCCTCTGTGAGCGGGACCCCAGCCCAGGCCTAGGCTCCCCCCTCTTTCTCCCTTCTCTCTTCCCTTCCCGCTTCTCTCAATCCTGCCCTCCTTCCTCGCTATCATGTGCTTCTTGTATTCCTTTGCTCACTTTTAACACCTCTGCCCTGTCGAGCTGCCCCAGCTGGGCCCCAGCCCCAAAACCCAGCAGGAGCAGGGCGAGAGGACGCCACCTGCTGGCCGCGGCGAGAAGCGCGCGCTCCCGGCTAAATCCTTCAGGGAACCTGCGGAGACCCCCAGGGCCTGGGAGCTTCCCAGGCTCGCAGCTGACCTCCCCTCTGCAGGGTGGGCGCGGCTGCTGCTGTGCAGAGGGGACCCCGGGAGGCTGGGAGGAGCAGGGTCCCCGGGAGACCCACTACTCTCAACTCTCTTCCTGGGGTCGCACACCACTGGGTTCAGTCTGGGCCCTGCAGGCTGGAGCCCGGGTGTCGGGGAAGTTCGGCTTCTGCTCTTCAGGGAGCCGGGTGGGAAATTCTCGCCACTTAACCGGTCACAGCCGCACCTCCGGCCTCGGCCACAGGAGGGCAGCAGCGTCCGTTCCATCGCGGCCCTGCAGCCGGGCCTGGTTCCCCGCTGCCTCTGCCTGGGAAGGGAACCAGGGACAGGGACAGAATCTGGGGGCCTCTGGTCCCCTCCCCCAGGGGCCCAGCCTGACTCCTGTCACCTCTACTGCTTGGGTGGAGGCCAACGCCTGCAACAGGCTGGGGGCACAGGAGAAGGCTGGGCTATTGCTCCAGCTGGGCTGTGTGACCTAAGCACACCCCAGCCTCTCCCTGGGCCTCAGTTTCCCTGTAAAATGCGGGTGTCGGTTCAGGTCGGGGTGACACACAGACAGTCCGAAGTTTACTTCAATTTACACAGACTTTTTCAAAAGCCCTTGCCAGCTGGCTACCGCTCCCAGCCCACGCTCGCTGACATGGTGACCACCTGGTATCAGCACGAGTTCCAGAAGGGACAAAGTGTGTTGGAACCCAGCACTTCTGAAGGAGGAGGGCGCTGAGCCCTGGATCCCCAATCGCCATATCCCGCCAGGCTGAGGACAAACACGGGGGCCTGTGGGGACTCCCCTCCCTTCTCTTTGATTTTCTTCCTGAAAGAAATGAGGCTGGTCCTGTGTGTATGTTTACTGGTTTTCAATATCTGAAAATATATTCGTGTTATACCCACCAGAGACTGTACGGAACACATTTGTTAAAGAGTAGTAACTTGGGAGGCTGAGGCAGGAGGATCGCAAGCATGGGCACCTTAGCAAGACCCTGTCTTATTATTATTAATAATAGTAGCAAATGTTAGTGATACGCAGAAAGACCTTCTCTTTAAAAAAAAAAACACTAAAAAGGGTTGGGGGCAGAAGCAGAGGTAATTGTTAAGGTCCTGGGTCCAATCTCCAGCACTACACACATACACACGCAGAATAGTAATATGATGCTTACCACTAAGATCCGAAGATAGAGCGTTGCTCTTCTCTGAGTTTTTGTTTTGGTTTGGTTTGGGTTTGGAGGTTTTGTTAGTTTTTGTTCGGGGAGACTTGTTTGTTCGTTTTTTGGTTTTGGTACCGGGGATTGAACTCATGACCTCGAGCTTGCCAGGCAGGTGCAGTGCTGCTGAGCTAAATCCCCGGCTTCCCTTACTTTTAAGGTGAAGGTTTTGAAAAGTACCGGCTGCAGCCCACATCATCCACTGGGTTCTGATCTCAAACAGAAAATTTCCAATAAGCATCTGTAGTTACATCAACACCAAGTTAAAAAAAAAAAAAAAAAAGACTGGGCAGATGGTTGCTGTATGCATTGCTTAGGGAAGTGTGGCCAAACGTCTTCCTTCCTTCCTCCACCGTCACTTTGACCTGGGAGGACCCTGAAGCCAGTGCGAGACCCAGGGAAGGAAGCCGGTGAGGACACAGGATCATGTTTCATTTGCTGGAAGCCACGGGTGGCTGGAATCCATTCAGGACATCGAGGCAGCCACAGAAAGACACTCACGAAAGAGGACTTCCAGAACTGCTTCAGACAGTGGCAAGCAGGATGGGCCACGTGTGACGGGAGAAAGACAGCCAGCCTGAGGAAGGAGAGTTTGCAGGGGTGAGTGACCGTGCACTTCCGTGGCACTGATTTTACACGTTCACTGTGTTTGCTGGTCGCCCACAGACTTTCAGTAGTTCTGAGTGTGTCTCTTGAAAATGGAACACAATCTACATTCAGAACATAATCCAATTTTTAAAATTCAGTCTGACAAGTATCTCCGAAGCAGAGTTTGGTCCTTCTGTAGCGTCCTTACCTCGCCAGGCTGATTCATACGATCTTGTATTTTCCGTTCATTCCATGGTCCCTGCTCACGGCCTCTTCCTCGTCGTCACTGGGATAATCTTATCTTAATTTTGTTTTCTAATTTCTAGTTTTTAGGCGCTTATCCTAGGTATTTTGAAACTGAGTGCTTAACTAACATAGTCTAAACTTAGTCGATATATTTACTCTTCTTCCGAATAATTGAAAGAATCTGCAGGCTTTAATTTTGAACATCCTCTCCCAAATTATACGGTAGAGCCCAATATTTCAGTACCGGTCTGTTTATCCTACCATAAATTAGACCTTATTATTGTGGAGTCAAATAGTCCAGGTTTATTCTTGCTTTCCTCCAAATATTTGCCAGTGCCCCTGATGTAAATCTGGCATTTCTCTCCGGAATAATGTTTGTTCTACCGGAAATATTGTACATTTAGAGATTTCCGGAGTGAGGGTATTTGATGGTAAAAATCTCATGCTTGTGATTTCCCTGAGTGTGTCTTGGCTTCAGCATCGCCCTGAAAGGATACAGAATTCTCACTGCTCAGCACAGTAAACTTCAATTCTCTTCTGCGGCTTCCGCCGGAGACCGTGAGAGGTCAGCTGTCCACCTAGTTACTGACCCTTTCAAGCGTCTCTTTCCCCTCTGATGTTTTTACCATCGTCTCTTTTCCTTTGATGTTCTACAGTTTTATTCCATGTGTCGTGACGTAAATTCCTTTTTATCTACCTTCCTCAGGATTCACTGGTGTCTTCGTGACTTTCTCAGAGCGGAGACAAAATACCTGCCACCCAAAGCTAAAAAGGAAAGGTTCATTTAGCTGTTTATAGAGGTTTCAGTCCATAGTCGGCTGGCTTCGAGGCAGGGTGGCCTGCAGAGGGCACCGCAGAGGAGAGGGAGACCACTGCAGGGCAGGCAGGAGCCGGCAGCAGCAATGCACCTCCTTCTTTCTGTCCCTTTGTATTCCATCCAGTCAGGAGTCTAGCGATTGGTGTCACCCACACGCAGGGCGGGGCTTCTGTTATCCATTCCTTTATCCTAGTGTCGCACCTTTAATCCACAGCCACTCCCTCGGATCCAGCCACCTGTGGAAACTCCCCACTATCACCCCAGGAGGCCCTGGAGGGACACCTAGACACAGGCAGTAGCCACGGGACTTCCAGGGTCTGAAGCCTGACATCTATGACGATTCCACAGAGGGACCAGCCTTTGTCTCTTCGTGTCCTGCCTGGAACCCATCATCTCCTGGCACTCTGATCAACTGCCGGACAGCTAATCTTCTCTCCGCTGGTCCTCTCTGCTGTGGAAACCGTCCACTGAGCTTGGGATCCCAAGCACAGTTTTCATTTCCCGAAACAGTTCCTGTTCTATCTGACGATTCTCTACAGAAACTTATTCCCTACTTATTTCCACAGGTTCGTTTATTTCTTTAAAAACACAATAATAGTTCTTTTAAGTTGATTGAGGTCTGCAGATGACAACTTCAAATCAGAAGGCTCCCAGGATCCATGTCCACTGGCTCTTGTCTCCATTGGCTCTTTCTGTTTGTCTTTGCCAACTTTCCTTTCCCACCGTGAGCTCCTCACGTTCTTTGAGCTTTATGACATTCTAAAGACGGATGCTGTGGGTAAATTTCCCTGCGGGTTTACTGAGTTGAAGTTAAGGTCTATTTCTGCCAGTGGACTGGGTGTACTGTGAAGCAAGGCCACTAGGAGTTCAACTCTTACCTTGAGTTTCTTTGTAACCACACAAGTGGTACCAATCCAAACTGAAACCCCGGTGAGGGCCACCCCAAGAGGACACCTTCTCAAGGGAGATTTGGTTGGTTGGTTGAGTGGCTGGTTGGTGGGTTGATATTGGGGACTGAAACAAGGGGTGTTTTACCACTGAACTACACACACACATACATACACACACCCTGCCACCCAGCCTGTTTTATTTATTTTGAAATGAGATCTCACTAAATCACTATGCTACCCAGGCTGAGCTCAAATTTGTGATCATCCTGCCTCAGCCTCCTAGACTGCTGGGGTTATAGGTGTTTGCCTCTGTGCCCGACTGAGACATGCTTTTTTTAATCCAGTGTCAAAGCCAGGGCAAGTAGGTTTCCTTTTCTTTCCTCCCCTGCAAGGTGAGTTACTTGACATCATCCTGACACTCTGGCCTTGTGGCTTTGAGGGGGCCTCCTGCGACGTGGCTTTGAGGGGGCCTCCTGCGGCGTCCCGCTAGGCTCCGTCTACTCCTGCGGCTCACGTAGGAACCCCAGCTCCCAGCCTCCCTCCGTGGCCTCCCGCCTTGGCTTTGCCTTGGCTTTGTTTTCAAGAACGTCGCACGTCAGTTCCACAAGGCAGGGACCAAAACAAAGATTAAAAGGAACATATCCAGCATCGTAGTTACAGCCAGCAGGGGAGATACGACAGGCATCTAACTTCTAACCTGGCGGAGTTCCAGAGACGGACATCTCGCTGAGAACTTTCCAGAATGTGCCTTGGCCTCTGGCCTGTTCTTCCCTTGAGTCTCCAGATGAACAGAGGCGCCCTCGCCCTAACATCTCCCCTGCTTGGTCTGCGCCACCTAACAACTTCAAGCTCCCCGCGCCCTGTGCCTGCCGTGGGACGGGCTCCCCGGGGAAGGACGGGCTTTTGCTGGCCTGCAGCAGGACACCAGCTGTGAACTGTGCTTCCCCCTGCACAGAGCCCAGCAAGTTCTCGAAACTGACCTGCTTTTGCAAAGTTTCAGTGCCGCAAAATGAAAGCGCGTCTTGCCAGCTGGAATCGCCCCAGCCCAGTCCCCGGCCGGCTCTTCACAGCCCTGACGTCAGGAGTCTGGCAGAGAAGAACCGGACTGTCTGGCGAGGCGCAGAGCCCCAGCCCTCGTCTTTCTTAAAATGGAACCGATCCGGTCCCCAGATATCCCCAGGTCTCGCGAAGCCCCGCTCCGCCTCCCACCCACCCTCACACCTCTGACTCAGAGGGAAAAATAAGCCACGGGCGATCCGCGGCCGGCGAGGTGTGAGCTTTGTTCACAGCTGAGTTATTTCTGATCTTGGTTCTGGCAAAAAGAAACTCGGAGGGACGGTGGCTGGGAGACGTGTGGAAGCCGTGCCAAGCCAAACCGTCTAAACGCCCGCCTCTGAGCGGCCGGCCTCGGGAGAGTGTTTTCACTTACAAACAGCACCTAAGAACACCTCGAGCGGGGGCAGGGCCGGGGGCAGGCGGGCAGTCGGGGGAGAGGCCCAGGGGTATGCGTGCATACACGGGTCCCCACCCTGGTGCAGTCACTGCGTGCAGCAAACACGCTCACACACACACGGAGGCCAGGGATTCGGCTCCACGGCTCAAGCGCTGCCTGGGAAGTGTGAGGTCGTGAGTTCAATCCCCGGCACCGAAAGAAAGAAAGTGCACACACAAAGAAGGGGAAATCCACTTCACAGACAGCCCGCAAGGGGCCACCATTCCAGGCGGCTTCTCAGAATGTGGCTCCACACACGCCTTTGAGAGCCAGCAAGGGTCACCCCAAAACAAGGGCCCCCAGGATCAGTGCTGCTCAGAGTCAAAAGGTGAGCGCATGGTCTGAGAAAATGGTGCCAGGCCTTGCTGCCTCTGCTGGACCGTGGACCCCGGGGAAGTCACTAGACCTGGCGTCCATCCGCTGGAGGGACTGGAACCCCCCCCCCACAAGGGCCGGCAAGCCAGTGAAGCTATGAGTGTAGTTCCACAAATCTCCGTGCTCGGCGAGTTCCCAGGGTCTCTGTGGGGTCCCGGTGATGAGGGCCACATCCATGTCACTGTCTCGGCACTCAGGAGACAGGATGAGCATGGAGCAGCGGAGAGGGAACCCGAGGGAGAGACGGGATGAGGACGAGCCTGCGGCGCCCACAGCACAGCACCTTGCCTTCTCCCCGGAAGCCAAGAGCAGAACTGGGATTCGAACTCAGCTCCCCAGGCCTGGGCGCTTCTTTGACGCTCAAACATCAAACAGGCTACCACACGAGACAGACAGGGAGGAAGTAAGGACCGCGGGCTTCTGGTACGGGCCACACGGCGTAGAGGGAACGGGGGAGGGGGAGGACAGTCGCACCAGGACACAGCTGGACTCCCGTCACCAGTCCCCAAGGGCAGAACGGGTGGTCGCACTGTGCCAGAGGTGGGTGGGGCTGGCAAAGTGAGGAGTGGGGGCTGACGGGTCACTTCTCAAGTTGTATTCACAGACTGACCTCAGAGATGGGTGTGCTGTAACACCAGCACGCCGGGAGGCTAAGGCAGGAGGGTTGCAAGTTTGGGTAGCACCTGGGCAGTCCAGTGACTTAGTGAGAGGACTAAAATAAAAAGTACACAAGGGCTGGGGATGTAGCAGACAGCGAAGGTCCTGGGATTGATCCTCAGTACTGCAAGAAGAAAAAGGAGAAGGAGGAAAAGAAGGAGGAGGAGCAGGAGGAGACGTCACCCATATCTGCTCACTGCCTCCAGGCAGTCCACCAAGTGACATGGCGACCCTCCCACCACTCCAGGCAGGGACCTGTGGGACCAAGGACCCCTGCCCAGGGGACACTGAGAAGCTGTGCACCCACACCACCCAGGTCCTGCACTGTCCGGGGAGCCTGGCCCGCCCAGGACACAGGTCCTCACACACAGGTGTGCGCTGCCCAGCGAAGCCTCCGGCTCCGGGCCTCTCTCAAGCCAGGAGACCCCCGGCTCTTGCACTGCAGGGACAGACACCCGAGCACTGTGAGGATGGGAGGAGAGCCGTGCCTGCGGCCCCAGAGCCAGAAGAAATGCCATGTGGACCGTACGCAACTATTTTGGGTAGAATAAAGAAAAAGCACAGTGTTTCAAAATGCTGAAGCCAAAGCATTGCCAGCCAGATCCCTTCATCTGGCCAAACCGTCCATCAAATGCGGGGACAAAGTGAATATTTTTAGAGGGGGAAGGCTTCGAGCACTGACGATTGGTCCTCGCCCTTCTCTGTTCCCCACACGGGAATTCGATTCCCCGCCACCTTGACGTGGGTCAGCCACGGCTGTCACACTACAAGCTCCTGTCCGCTCCGTGGTCCTCTCAGTGGTCCTCTCCATGCCCCATTTCCACCTTCTGGGGCTTCGAGTTGGCGACCTCGCTGGTTCAAATGACCGAAAGTGTGAGGCAAAGGGCTGCCGCTCCTGGGCGAAGGAGGATTGGGAGACAGGGCGTGAGTCACACCGAGTGTCACGTGAGCTTGAGCTATGGCAGCCATGGCCACGAGTTCAGGTCAGCGAGGCAACAGCGTACATCAGGGTGTCTGTCAAGACAGACACACACCGTGGGCTGCACTTTCCCTGGAGCCTCCCCTCCCGGGAGCTGAGTAGAGGGTACTGCCCCTCAGGATGACGGAGCAGGTGCCCAGGGAGGTAGCTCGGGGTGGGGCACTTGCCTACCACGCACAAAGCCTTTGGCTCCATCCCCAGCACGAGGGAGAGAGAGAAGCAGGAAGATGGGGCCATGGGGAACAGAAGAGAAACCAGAGGACCCTAAGACAGCAGCCACCCAGCCTGGGGCCCAAGCAAAGGACGATCTGGTCACCCCAAGTCCTCCGAGGAAAGCGCGGGACAGAGAGAGCCTCTGCTCTCCAGGGAACCCAGCACAGGAGAAACGGGAGCGTTAGCTGGGAGTGGGCAGCACCGGGCGTGGGCAGTGGCGGCTGGCACAGGTGACGAGGACCTTTCCCTCGAGGTCGGCAGGTGGGTGGGGCAAGCGAGACCCGGAGCGGTGCCTCCTGCAGGGGCTGCAGTCAGCCAATTGATTGATCGATCAGATAGATCTCTACGGCGAGGCCAGTCCCAATGTGGCCTCTCGGGCACACAGTTTAACAGCACAGAAACCAAAATCATTAAAGGGGAGAAGCACCGGAGGACGGAGCAGGGAACCACTATTTTTCTTAACAAATTCTGGAGAACTGT
Organism: Dolichotis patagonum; assembly: GCA_004027295.1. Taxonomy (NCBI): domain Eukaryota; kingdom Metazoa; phylum Chordata; class Mammalia; order Rodentia; family Caviidae; genus Dolichotis; species Dolichotis patagonum. The sequence goes on along the minus strand of PVJX010029901.1, from coordinate 6,567 downwards.
CTGCCTGTGTGAGTCGGCCTAAGATGAAAGCTAGAACTGAAGAAACGAAATAAACAATCTTCCCTGATCCGGAGCTTGGCCTGCAAGTGAGGGGCCGAGACGTGGGGAGGGGGAGGCGGCACTGCTGTCTCCCTCCCCCGGAGTCTCTGCCTTTGACCTGGACGCTGCCCTCACCCTCGGCCTCCTAGGGGAGGTTGTGGCCCAGATTGGCTGAAGGGCCCGGCAGGGAGCTGCCTGTCCAGACCCATGGGGGGCGGGGGGACACTGGGATTGACCTTTGCAGTCAGTTTGCAAATGAGGGAGCCCGCCCAGGGCCACTCCGACACCCCCTTCTCCTCCTGCTCCTTGGCACACAATAATGAAGGTGCACTGCCGCCTTGGGCTCTCAGGAGACCCCAGCACCTGAGGTCACAGAGACAAAGCAGAACCTATGGCACAGGATGGGGTGCGGGCCCATCTCAAACCCCACACCGCTGTTCCCACCCCAGGCCGGATGCGACTTCCTCCCAGCCACTCACCCCTGATTTCCTCCACCTGCTGACAGCTGCGGGTGGCAGTTCATACCTAAGAGGCCCATGACAGACCCAAACAGGCCACCTGAGACTGCCCATTGGACACCCCTGCCTACAAAGCACCCCCCTCCCCTCCCCTGCACAGTGGTAGACTCAGACACCAAAGCTGCAGCTGAAAACAGACGACCTCGACCCTACGAAGCACACACGTCCCCTCCAAATCCCGCACCCCAAATCCTCCACCCCAAGCAAACACCACCAGCAGGACTCATCTCCTCGCCTTCCTCCTGGGGCTCTCTGGGGGCCAGATGCATCATGCCTATTTCGGGGAACAAAAGGGTGAGAAATCCAAGGAATATTTTGAGAATCAGCAATCAGAAGTTAAAATCGATGGTTACGTCCCCGATGAAACAGCTCAGCGGGCAGGAATAGGCCAGCGTGGGGGGCAGAGAGCTGTTCCCGGGGAAGGAAACTCGTCCAGGTCCCAGTGTCTGCCGAGGGCACAGGGAAGCAGGAGGAGCAGCAGGAAAGAAATTGGTTTGGACGAGATCTTCCCACCTTTCACATCGGCTGAAAAAGACATTATTCATAATGCAAAGTAAATCCTAGAAAGACAGGCCAAAAATATAAGTGAATAGAGACCAGCTCGCTGGAGGAATGGAAAATTTCCCAGCTTTAAAATCACTGAGGCTATTTATTTATTTCAGGGGAAAGGAGAACAGCTTTGACTACATAAAAACTGAAAATCTTCGGTACCACAGACAAAATTAACAAGACTGGGGGTAGGAGAAGGGGTTAATAGCCATAACCTAGAAAACCACGGTGTTCGCTGGTAAGAAAAGCCTTAAACCAACAAGGCTTTTATTTTCTTCTACTTTTTTTGGAACTTGACAAAAATGATACCAAATTTCATCTGGAAAAATAAACATGTGAGAGCGGCCAGGGAAATTATAAGGAAAAACAAAAAGTCCTGAAAGAGCTGGTCTGGCCAGATGTTAGGACGTCCGAGGGAAGTACAGTAGTTTTTAGAGGCTTGGCGGTGTTGGTGGGAGAGCCCCGCAGCAGGCCGGAGTGCAGAGATGGATGGGAACGGAAGTGGAAATTCAGCACATAAATAAAAAGAGGCATTTCCTACCAGAGGAGAAAGACGCATTGTTCAGAGCGTGGCGGTGAGATAACTGGAAGTCAGCCACCTGGAAAGAATAAAATGGGATCCCTACCTCACCCCTTACACCCAAATTCATTCCAGATGGGTCCGAAATTTAAACCAAAAAACATGAACTTAAAAATTATTTTAAAAGGTGAATTTATAAGCCTGGCAAGGAAAGCTCTCTCTAAGCGGGATGCAGGGTCTAGAAGCCAAGGTAAAGTTCCCTGGGGGGAGGAAATGGGTGAGAAATCGAAACAGCTTGAAGAAGATGAGAATCAAGTCCCCTGTGATTTATGACAATCCGCGGTTAATGGGGAGAAGAGAAACGGGGTTTCTTCTTCTTCACCAAAAGTCATACAGAGCTGTTACCGCGCAGTGGGTTAGGCAGGTCCAACCCGAAACCCCAGTGCACACCGAGGAGGCAGCGCGCTGGTGCCCAGCGGTCAGCGGCGACACGGGCTGGGGCTCACAGGAAGCTGCGCCCGGAAAATCCCCGCCCACCAGAGATGCGGCAGCAAAATGCTGTAGGGGTGGCCGGAGCGGAAGCGCTGCAGATGAACCAGGCTTCTGGACTTTAAGGGCTCTGCGCCCCAGCCCAGGTGTCCCCCAACTTCCGAGGGTGACCTACAGGAGTGATTGACAGGGTGCTGGGGCCTCTCAGGGGCTCTCGACACGCATGCATATCCCAGAATGCACTCCTACCTTAATCACATGCGGGCCACATCATGCATATTCATGAACCCTTACTGAGGCAGGAGTGGGGTGAGGGTGTTAACAGGTCAGGCAAGGAGATCCCAGAGCGTGAGATCTGTCCTAGGACCATGCAAGGAGCGTGGCCTTAAGGTGCTGTTTAAATTAAATGGGTAGGACCAGGGATAGCTCAGCAGCACAAGCGCCTGCCTGGCGGGCACAGGGTCCTGGGCTCGATTCCAGATACCAAAGAAGAAAAAATTAAATGGGTAGAAGAGTGTGGTTTTCTCAGCCCCATCTTTCTGTTCTATTAAGTCAGTGGCAACGACGAACCACAGTCCTAGGAGAAACGTAAGTTTAGATCCAACTTATACTGAAAAATAATTATGTAATAAGCAAATAAAGTCCTTGAAGGATTGACTAATGAATAAGAAAATACCAGATCACTGGAGAGATGAAATTCTTCTAAGCCTTAAAATGATAGAGGAAATCAAAAGTTGGAAATGAGAGGGATTTAACTGTTTAAAAAATATCTTCTATATATTTTTTAAAATTCAACCTTAAAAATTTTGACCACGTAAAATCCTTAAATTACTAAGTGGAAAAATAAAATATAAACAAAGCCAAGGCAAAACCTGCAGAGGGACCAACGTGCTGCAAGATTAATTGCTTTAATTTAGAAAATGCTCATAAGAGTAAGCAAAAAAAAAATTCAAATCTAACAGACAAATTGACAATTTTTTTTTACTGTATGTGAAAAGGAGATTGTCCAGAAAATGAAAAAGGAAACATACAGAAACAATTCAATCCCGCTCATATTTAAGACATGTAATTTAAGACGTGGGGTACTTTTTTAACCTGTCAATTTGCCAAGATTCACAAAGCTCTCACTGAAACCAGCAAAAGCACAGAGAAACACAGAGAAACACAAACACTGGTCAAAATCTTTAGGCCTGAAAATACTACAAGTGTGTGGAGAAACAGCTGTTCTCAACCAGTTAGTGGGTGTGTGGTTTTGTTTACTCTGTGATTTTTGATGACTGTATAATCCTCCATGTGCATGGGTGGCAAAATACACTGAATCAGTCTTTGCTCATAGACATTTGGGTTTGTTTTTTTTAAACTGGTCTTCGTTTGAAAAGCGGTCCTACCAGGGCACCTGGACACAGACTTTTGCATGCATGTAGAACGCTGTAACTCCCGCAAGTCTTGCCACTTTTCATTCTGAGACAGTCTCACTAAGCTGCCTGAGCACTCAGTCTCCGGCCTCAGCTTCTTGAGTAGCTGGGATGACACGTGTGTGACACAACACCCGGCTTTGAAATACAATTTTTAAAGAGGGCGGCAAGTAGGGTATGAGATACAGGAGCAGCAATGGTGAAGAACTGCAGACTGTGTTGCAAATAGAACTTAGGCCTTTGCCGCCAACCTGCCAAGAGATTCTAGCACCACCTGGCCCTCTCAGGACTCAGTTTCCCCAAAGGAGAAAAGAGGAAAGAAAGTTGTTCTTAAAGCTACTCGCCGAATGACATAGCGGAAAGAACCGGCCTCACCCCAGTGTCCTGGGGGCAAAGGAGGGTGTCAGTAACCCCTGCCAATGCTTCCCTCCTACTCCAGGGAAGTGGCCACATCAAGGCCCCAGCTGCCCAGCCCAAGGCTTCCTTGGCTCGGGCTGAGGCCAAGGGAGGCCGGGAAGCTGATTTCTGCTCTGTGGAGAGCTCCCTGTCCCTCTGCCGGGGGCAGGTTGGACCCAGGCCTGCCTTTTCTGATGTCTCACACGTGGGGCACTCAGCATTGATCTGCTCGGAGCCCCCACTGCCTGGGGAAAGCAGGGGGAACCCCCTCGACTGATTCCACCCTCAGGCTCCAGGTCCGGCTCCCACCTCCTGCTGCAGTCTGGCCAGACACACAGTCTCCGCTCCCACAAGCTGGCTTTGAATATCGTCTTTTCTGGGGTTCCCCTCAGCCCGGCCTCTGCTCACCTGCAGTCCTCACATCCATCTCTAATGACTTCCTGTGCCAAGAGCGTGTGAGCCCTCGGCCACGCTCCAGAATATGTGATGTGAGCAGGAATCAAAGGGCACGGGGTCCTGGCGGGACGTGTAGCAGCCTGCATTAGAGCTGTGCAGCTGGGAGAATCGGAGACACTGACAGGAAGTGAACATGCACACCTGCGGCTCTGCAAGGGACAATTACAGTCCAGGGTGACGCGTTTGTGTGTGTGCATGTGCGTGTGCGTGTCCGTGTGCATGTGCATGTGTGTGTGTGTGTTTGCAGGACCAGAAGAAATGCAGTGCACCCAAGGGCTCTCATCACTGAATATCTTTGTGATAAGAGAGACACCAATAAGGTGGCAGACACCACTGGTATATGCCGAGCAGTGCACTGGACATTTTCCATGTGCTCTTTATGCATTTTGCTGTCTTTCAAGTTCTCTACCAGTCATTTTCATGACTTCTGTAATCAGAAAAATGTGTTGCTTTTTTTTAAAAGCATGTTTGCATTAAATCATGATCGCTGGAAAGACTTTCATGTCAGACAGAGACACCTATGGTCGGGACCCCCATCCACCTTTCAGGAGAGGCCCCTACATTTCAGGCCCCCCTCTTCTGCCCACCCCCGCCACTTTCCCAAAAGCTGGGTCCAACAGCTGCCCCAGGCCCACAGCTCAGAGGAATGAACCTAATTAATCCCAGGAGTCCCTGCCTGGCCTGTCCCAGCCGTCCACGCCTCAACAGCTACGTGGTGGCCAGCGGGGTAGAGTCCAAGACGCCAGACTCTCGACCATCAGCCAAGAACCTTGGATAGTTCTGACCCCTGGATAGTTCAGCATCCAAGTGTCCCCCAAACTTCCTCTGTGCCTCAGTTTCCCCTTCTGTAAAATGGCCACCTTAGCAGTCCCCACCTCCTTTGCAGATCAGGAAGAGAAAGAAATAGGGAGTCAACAAAAGCCCTGCACATAGAAGGCGCTCAGCACATAGGGGTTCCTTCGCTGTACCCGGTATAAGTCACTGCTTGCTGGATGGGGTGCGCTTCCTGCAGACAGGTGGCCCCCTGAGAAGAGCACTTATGAGGAAGTCCTCTGGGCTCAGCCCCCAAAGCAGCACGGTAAAGGGATAAAGAAAGAATCTGGCCGAAGGGGACAAAGTCCCCCGGGCCGGAGGGGGAAGGGGAGTCTGGGCAAGAAGGGCTTAAGCTGGGGACAGTGAGGGGGCTGAGCTGCCCAGGGCCGCTGCTCTGAGCCGTGAGAAGAGCTCTTTTCTTGCTTAAAGCCTTAAAGAGCTATTAAGTTGGGCAAATCACTGGTAAAACAGCTGGAAACCCACGTAGCAATTTAACCAGCCCGTTGCCCTTGCATCCCGACGCGGCATGCAGGCGGCCGGGTTAGGCTGCCCCGAGAGACCTACACTGTCCCGGCCAAGAGGACTGAGCAGGACCCTGCCCCAGCCTCTGCTGCAGCAGTTTCATCCAGCAAATCCACATTTCCACCCCACCCCCTCCCTCTCTCCCTCCCCTTTCTCTCCCTCCCTCCCTCTCTCTCCATCTCTTTTTAAGTGAGCAGACCGAACTCTAATTTTCCCTCTTTTCTCTCCCAGCCCCCCCTTGAATCAGCCCATTCTTTCATTATGTGGAACTAATGGAGGCTTCGCAGAGTCCCTGCTCAGGAATAGACCCTTAAACAAAACATGTTTCATTGATCAACTTCAAAACGTCTTTGCCGGGGTTGGAGGTGGGAGAGGGAGGAGGTGGTGGGGTTTGGGGGAGCGGCAGAGGGAGGGTCTCCCAGGCTGCCCTGGAGGGGGTGGGGGCTGTGGCTGGCCGGTGACAGCCGGGAAGGAGGGGGCTTGCATAATGTGTGTTTCTGTCCCTTCCATCCATTTGTTTGTTTTGTGGGCCAGCAAGTCTGCAGGCGCTGCAGCCCGCCAGCCTCAAGTCCCGCCATTCACCACAGTGGACAGGGGAGGGACGGCTGGATTGCCTTAAGATTTTTATTCTGTTTTATTTTTTTCTTAATCTCCCCCACAAATAAAAATGTTGGCCAACCCAGCAGAGCTCAAGCCTTAGTGCAATCCCTGGGAGCAATGCGGCTGCCAGCTTCCAGGATCACTGAGATCCACTCTGCAAGCGTCGTGCCATCCTGAGATGGGAGGGCAGAGGTTAGGGCAGCTCAGCCCAAGGGAAGCTGAACCCCTGGCAACAAATCCTTGGTCAGCT
>PVJX010029900.1:0-22547 GCA_004027295.1 Dolichotis patagonum | reverse complement strand
CTGTGTATGCCTGCAGGATTGAGGAGCTGCAGCAGAGGTTAATCTGTCCAAAAACCTGAAGTGTTGCCTTTTCTGGCCCTTTACAGAAAGCTTTTGCCAACCGCTGACTGAACCATTTCGTAGCTTTACCAATGAGACTGATAATTTCTTCCATCAGCTGAAGATCTACTTTAAAAAGTTAAGCAATTAATGCTTTCTGCTGTTCCTCCTCACTGCACTTAGAAGGAGACCTCGTTCTTTACCAGATGCTGCAGACCTTCCGTGATCACTGCCCCTGACTGACTCCCTGATCTGCCTGCCTCTTCCTTTCACTCCTTACGCCATACTCCCTGGTTCTCTGGACACTAAATGCAGTCTAGTCACTGGGTCTTTGCACTGGCCCTTCCCTCTGCCTGGCAGCCCGTCCCTTAGCCTGACGTGACTGCCTCTTCCTTCTGATTCAGATCTCCACACAGATGTCTCCTCTCAGTCTTTTTGTACCCACTTATCAAAGGTGACTCCCTACCTCTGGTCACCTTTGTTTACATGGGCTTCTTTCCTTTTTATTACCTCTCACAATGATCTTGCTTTTTTGTTTCCTTGTTGTTTTTCCCCACTAGATCCTACATCTTCCAGCAGGATCCGGTTTGTCTGTCTTTGTCCTGGAAAGTACCTAACACGGTTCCTGACACATAGTAACATGCTCTCGAGAAATACTTGTTGAGCCAAATGAAAAAGAACAATGGCCATGTTTTAATAAGATGATTTTGAAAGCTGAAAAAGAATAACCATTAACAGATAGATGTCAGAGTTTTACAGGTAGCTGAGTGAATATATTGCAGGGAGAACAATCATAGATAGTGTTAATAAGGTTCTCTTGCATGGAGCCTTGAGGGTCTAGGTTTAGATTTAACCTGTGACCTCATGACCACCCAAAGCTTAGATGGATTTAATGCAAGCTACAGTTCAGGCCTCTCAACCAGAGAGGTAAAACTCACTTTAGGGTTCAGGCTGCATCTGTAAACGTATCTGTGCATCATCTTGACAGATGTCTATAAACAGCTTCCTAAACAAGTAGCAGCCAGAGGCAAGGCTTTCCCCAAAAACCTGTGCTCAGGAATAATAAGCATCCCCAGGGTCATACATTGCCCTGACATTAACTGGTAAGTTTTTAATCCCTTCCTGCTGCGGTCTCAGAACTAGTCACTCTGACAGCTCAAAACAGTTCTGCAAATTCTTTCCTCTCCTCCCTTGCCCCCTGTCATCTCTACCTGCCCAAGACTGCCTACCCTCAAGGCTACACTCAGCCCCCACCCGGACCACCCCGAGACCAGTTATATCGACTCCTTTCCTGACTTTCTGTCATACTTTCTTTCTATCTGACTGCTTACCTATTACTCTACCCCAAAATTTATCCATAAAAAAACCAGCATTGTATTTTCTCTCATACCTTGTGAATTGGGAATTTGGCCATGGTTCAGTTAGCCATGATATGACCTAGTCATGGCTAAAGGACATGGCCCAGTGTTTGGTGCCTGGGGGGAATGGTGAAGCCGTGGTCAGGCTGACCCCTGGACTCTCACACCTGACGTCTAGTGTGTGCAGCTTGCCAGTTGGACTTCTGCTGTAGAATCCTCCCAGGGAGACTTAGGAGAATTGGAAGTTTCTCAGGCTGAAGTTTCTCCTCCCAATATAAAAGTGTTCATTAATGCATTTCTCCAAAATTAATGAGGAAAATAGTCATGTTTTAATAGAATGATTTTGAAGGCTGAAAAAGAGTATGTTTTCTCGACAATTCATCCCTTCTTTACCAGGAAAATGGAGGACTTCTAGGAATCTCAGACAAGTTGCAGTGGAATATTTTAAGAGCTACTTGTTTAAAAGGCTAAGAGCTATAAACCAACCTTTGGAGTAGGATGACAAATGTATACATTCCTCAATATGCTTGCAAAAAACCCCAAACAAATAAACCAGAATGTAGCTCAGTGTTAGAATGCTTCTTAAGAATGTATGAGGCCCTAAATTCAATCCTCAATATAAATATATAAATAAGAAAAGCTTCTTTATATTTTTATTTCATTTCATTTTATGGCATTGGAAATTGAACCCAGAGCCTTCACAATGAGCTACATCACAGACTTTTTTGTTTTTGCTTTTGAGTTATGGTCTTGCTACATTGCTAAATTGTCCGAGCTGGGCTCAAAAGCCTCAGTCACCTAGAGTACTGGAATCACAGGTATGCACTACCAAGTCCAGCCCACTTTATGTGCTCTAACTTGTGCGCACCTATAATCACTGGAGAAATCAGTGAAACACTGAGTCTCACATCTTCACCTTTTTAGGACAGCATGGTTCAGAGGGAACGTCCTACATTCTGTGCTAGCTTGTAACTCAGCAGCCATTAGATTTGCCTTTCTGGACTTGGGCCTGTTCTGCTGAAAGTGAGAGGTGTGGTCTCAGTACAACAGGGGCTGTTGACTTGCACAAAGTGTTTGTTTGCATGTTTGACTCAACTCCCACAGTTCCCACCTGGACTCAGCAGAGCCTACTAGTTCTGTCCACGTCACCTTCTGGAAAGAATTCTGTCTTACTTACTTTTTACTCATCCCTGAGACAAAATACCTGATGTCCAAAGTTAGGGAAGGAAAGGTTTATTTCTGACAGTTCTTGGGGGTTTCAGTCCATACTCAGTTGGCTCCTAGGCAAAGTGGCATGGCGGGGCCGCAGATCATGGCGACTGCAAACAGCAAAGTGCTAACTGGCAAGAGAGAGAAACACGCTTTCTTCCGGCCATTACATCATATCCTGGCTCCACCCCTAGGTGGGTGTGGCACTCACACCACCAATCCAAGCACTAGACAGTGGACCAGTCACAAACCATAGTTGCATGAGGCTTAGGAGCCACTGACATAAACCATGGCACTTTCCAACCATCCTCATCACTGTCCTTGACTCTCTCAAACTTGGTAACTGACCTTCCTTTTATCCCCCATAATTCCTTGCATGCAACCTCTTGTACATGCGCCACACAGTATGATAGGAATCTGTTTAGAAAAGACTAGAGTTTTAAAATATCTGTCCATTCCCAAAATGTAGCACAGTATGTGGGTAGAGTAGGACTTTCAAGATATATGTGATGAATTATTTTATGCAAGTCAGTGGTAACCATTTCCGTACCTGCCTTCAATCTCATTCGCATAGAGGCTCCAGGTAAGAAGTTGGTCTTGGAAGGAGTCATTACATAAGACTTTGTTGCAAAGATTTATGCTTAGGACACAGAACCATTTTTGGCTCAGAAAAAAAAGGAAGAACATTAGTATTTTTTATAGTTCCTTCAGAAAAGAATGAGTTGGCTCGAAGTTTTATAAAATTTAATGGTTGGTTTTTATCTTCAAGACTCAAGGTTAAAGAGGAAAATTCGCATGTACCTTTCTGCAAATTCATCCTGGCAAGTGTCAAGCTGTTTTTGCCTAGGTTTATTGGCAAAACTTCAGCTTTCACATCTAATGGAATTAAAAACTGGGCAGCTTCCTCAAGTTTAGTGATCTCTTTGAAAACCCACCTGGAAATTCTTTCATTATTCTTTTGTTCTATTTGCAACATCTGGATACAGGGCTAATAACTCTTTAGTCGTTAGTTGATCCTATAAAACTAGGGTTTTCTGGAACATCAGAGACATGTTTGAAAGCTAAGATTCATTGCAGAGATATTTGTTGGTAAATGCATATTTCACGGGCTGTTAGAACTTGTATTGTTCTCTTCTTCACATTCTGCTTATTTTAGGTATACTAGGTATAAAGAGTGGTCACACTTAGACCTGCTAACTGAACATCTAAATTCACTAACTCAGCAGAGTTCTACAGCACAACCAAAGGTACAGGTGTGTTTTACCAACTCTGCAGCCAATCCTCCGGTCTGTCACACACCTCAGAGAACTTAGAGAAGTGGTCAAAGGGAGTAGCATTGCTAGCTGGATGGCAATGACAGAGGACTTTGTTACGGGATGAACGCCCTCATAAAAGGGAGAGAAAGTGAACAGAGACACGCCTTTGGGGTATATCTTTTTATTTGTCTTTATAGATTTAAACCCCCCCCAAAAAAAAAACAATGTTTCTTCCAGAAAACTTATTGACAGGAAATGATTCATTTTGCAATTAACAAAAGATTAAAAGATCTCTGATATGTGCGTAAGTGTGTTTATGTGTCTAGTTGTGTTTTACTGGGGATTGAACCAGGGCCTTTGTATAGAGATACACCTCCAGTGTTTTTTGTTTTTATTTTATTTTGAGGCAGGGTCTCACTGATTTGCTCGAGTTAAATTTAAATTTGTAAATCTCCCTGTCTCAGCCTCCCAGTGCTGGGATTATTCATGTGTACCACCATACTGTCAGTGGTTTTTTTCCTCCATGACTGATATTTAATCCACCAGACTTGTATTTCATGTGAGCTTTATTTTCCTGGCACAGGCTCAAGACTATTCTGCCTCAGTCATCCCAGAGAACTAGAAAAGCACCCCTGCAAACAGTGGTGATTCCCAGAGGGCCCTTCTCAGGGTCAGTTACAATACTATTACTAGGAGTCCAGCCTGGGCCCTCATGCAAATTATCCCATCATCAGCCCCTGCTGAGGCACCTCCCTTGTGCAACTTTCCAGTACCATGAAGTCTTGTGTCACAAGCCTCATTGGGTAGATGACAAAGACAGGGCCAAGGAAACAAGGTAACTTGTCTGAATGGACACTTCTAATAAAAGACAGACATACTGGCTTGTCTCTGTCTCTCTGTCTCTGTCTCTCACACACACACATACACACACACATATACACACATACACACACACACTGAAGGTTGAACTCAGGACCTTTGCACTGACCTACAACCCCAACCCTTAAAATTTTTCTTCTTTTTTAATTTTCAGACAGGGTCCTTCTAAACCCCTAAGTTTCCCAGGGCTGGACTTGAACTTGCAATTCTCCTGCCTCATCCTCCCTGAGCTGCTGAGATGTACCATCATGCCTGGCTAGTTTTTTTCTAATGTTTAATCTTCCCTAACTTCTTTGTCAGTCCAGTCTCTCCTCTCACCAATTAAAGGTGACACACAATGTAAACCTTGGGTTCTCAGCCTAAGTTAATTAATTTTGTCTAAGTTCGTGCTTGTTAGCAAACTTTGGAGATTCACCAGGCAGCTCAGGTGGAGCCCTGTGAGGCCCTCACCCTTCTCTCGGTTTAGGCTTTTGCATCCTCCCACTTTTTCTTTAGAGGTAAACATGTTATTAATCTCTCAAGGTATATTAATAATTCATGTTAAACTGATGGTGATTCATACTAGATTTTTATTAATAATTAATACTGAATCAAATTACGGTGGAGCAGTTGAGTTGAATCACTGGCTGGAAACTTGAGGATTGTCCCTCTGAGTCATGGGGCTCAGCTGAGTGGTTTTGCTCTCTTAGGAGACATTTGGCACAGTTTGGGACACGCTGGACAGCCATATCTCCAGAGGATACTGATGGATGTCACAGGCCGTGGAGCAGCTCGTCATCCCACCACACATGACAGCTGCCCCCCAGCAAGGAATTTTGTGGCCCCAAGTGGCACTGTAGCTGAGCAACCCTGGGCTCATTAGCTCAAAGGGGTTTGATTTCTATACCTAGTTGTGAAATCTGTACTGAGACCCTCGGAGAGACACATCATCTTAGATTTTGCCTCCAGGCAGAATAATGTAGCACAGAAGCCCTGTTTTGTATCTGCTTTTTGAACAGCAGGAGAAACTGTGAGACCCTTGTTATTAGGAGGTGAAAGGCAGCAGGTCGCCCCAAAGGGCGCAGACGCCGAGGGCCTTGTCTGCCGCACATCCAGTGCTAAGCACAGCAGGCGGAGTAGCAGGCCTGCTGGGAGTGGTGGGTCACAGTGCTGTGACCTGGGGCCGGGAAGGCCAGAGTCCTGAGTGGGAGGGATGCAGGCTGCAGCATTAGGGAGCAGAGGCCACGGGGTCTTGACTGCACTGTCAGAAACTGTGACTGTCCTTCAACAGCCTTGCCTGGCCCTGAGTAAAACTAGACTATGGAGAGTTGGTGTACGAATAGACCGATGTGCATTTTTCTGCTAAGTTGTTCTGTCTCTTCTTGAAAAAAAAAAATTACCTTTTAGTCATTTTTTCTGCAATCTCTCTTTTCTTGTGATTTCCCAAAGTTTGAGGTGCCCTGGCATTCTCATTTGTTCCTCTTCAGCTTACTAACTTGGGAGCCCTTGAGGATAGATACTGTCTTTTTCATAAACCCATGTCCTGGCACATGGCAGATCTTTAAAATATGTTTTTGAGAATACAGATTTTTGAGTGATGCAGGCAATGGTGAAAGGTACTGAACATTTTCTTTGCTTGTTGGTCTTTTCTTTTAAAGTCACAGGTCCATAATAATAAGATGTCAACTAACTTGATTAGGACAACTTGAATATAGGGCTCAAGCTGAGTCCACAAGGGCTCCTTAAACATTGGCAAGTCAGTGCCTTAGGAGACCTAAGGGATGTACAGATAAATACATCATGATTTATGCATCTAGGAAGTTCACTTCAGTGAGGAAAACAATTTAAAAGGAGATGGCTGGTGAAAAACAATTATGACACACACTACAATAGGGCCACAAGCAGAAAGGGATAGAAACACAGAGGAGACCGATGCTTAGAGGATTCTGCCCTGACAAACAGAGCTTTGAGGGAGTTGGCATCTGACCTTGGCAGATCCTTTCTGGTGTAACCAGAAATTGCTGCTTCCTAGGCCTGAGTAGGGACTGTATGACACCTGTTGTCATGATGTGATTGTCACTAACTTTTCAATGTAAAGAAGGGTTCAACAAAAAGTGCATAGTTCATAAATACATAGTTCAGTGAACTTTGACAAAATAAGCACACTTGTGTTATTATCCAGGCTAAGAAAAGGAGCTTGAACCTCTCTCAGGAGCCCCTGTACGTGCTCTCCCAACACTGCCTCTCCGCTCCCTGCTCTACCATTTCCAACACCGCGCATTGGTTTTGCTGATTTGGAATCTTACAAAAAATCGAATTAGTAGTGTATTTCCATTAGAGTTTTAATTTTTTGCTTAAAATTGTCTCCATGAGAACTGTCCATTTTTCCATGTAGCTATAGCAGAGTCATTTTCCTTGCTGTGTAGAGTGTCATCATAGGAATACACTGCATTATACCATTGACGGCACAGGAGCTGCTTCAAATTTTGAGCAACTACAAACGTTCCTGCTACGGTTTTTTCATAGGCATCTTTGGTGAACATGTGCATAGTATATTCCTTCATTAGTTATATGCTTTGGAATTAAATTTCTGAATGCACTAAATGAATCTTTTGAAGGCTGAATGCACACCAATGTCTACATGTATTCCAAATTGGTGATGAAGTCTTTGCGCTGAGGTAGATACTGAGCAACGTACGAGATGATTCTAAACTGAGAGGGTTAATAAAGTGGGTACATTTTCAGAAAAGATGCTGCCCCTGCTTCCTTCATGGACCCTCCTTGGGATACAGAAGTAAGCCCCAAACAGCCATGAGCCCAGGCTCCAACTTTGGATCCCATCTTAACCGTAGACCTCAGCCAAGCTGAAACCATGTGTTCTGGCAAGACTTTCTGTGTAAGCTAAATCAGGTTTCATTCCTGATTTATTAGGGTTTTGTCAAATTGCTAATACCATTATTCTACCCCCATCCATTTCATCAGCAGCAGCTTAAACTCAGTCATCTTGAATCCATCACAAACAGTCCCAAAGGTTTATTTGGCCTTATATTTCTTAACACAATTTATAGCATTCAAATATTGAGTTAGATCTCAGGATGACATTCATCAAGCCTACTGTAAAATACCCTTGGCTTTTTTTCTCATCATCCCTGTCATCTATCTTGGCAGTAAAAGTGCTGCTGCTTTTTATCTCTCTTCCATATGATCAGATAAAACCACTTTTCTTTCCTAGTCTTCTATTCAGCGAGGTCTAAGAACTCGTCTACCTGAACTGCTTAAATCTCATTCCTCCTACAAAGCTTTGTAATGAGGTCACCTCTCCAATACATTCTCTCCCAAATGCACCCCAGATTTGGTCTTTTTATGTTTCCAAATACAGGATTTATTTATATTGAGCAAGGGACATTTTATTTTCCAAGCAAAATCAGGTCTCTGGGACCCACAACATGTGTTCTTTTATGTTCATGAGACAAAGGACTGAGATACTATGAACTAACACAGAAAGAAATCTCATTTATAGGGCCCATTGTGTAGAGCGGGTTACTCTCCAATAAAAAAGTCTTCAGGATTTCATCCCATGATGCAGAGTTCCCAGGAATAACAGAGATATATCTGCATCATCCTAAGCTCTCGGGGACTTTAAAAGGCTAGAATGGGATCATCCAATTCCAGCACTACTTAATTCATAACTGGGGCATCTGAAATCTATAGAGACTATAGCAAAAAAGCTCGTCCTAAAAAGTTGTCAAGAAAGTCCCAGATGTACCTCGGGTGTATTTTTGCATTAGTCATTCCCCGTGTCATGAAAACTCACATTGTGCAAACTCCAAAATAAAAAGAGCACAGGCTTTGCACATGCAAGTTTGCAAAGCAAGTTTACACTGAGCCTTTGCACTGTAGTGGATGCCCAGGAAGAGCAGTACTGTCTCCCCTTTCCAGTGGAATTTAACACCAGCGCTTGCCTGGAAAATCATGGAGCACTCACAGTACCCAGAGAGCATTGCTAAGCTAACCAGTAATTCTAAAGAGCCAAGGAATAACACAGGCACTGGACATTGAGGATACAAACTTGGGAGTTCGGAAGCAGGTGGAACCTAGAAACAGATGGAGAAGCCAGTGGAAAGCATGAGTTTATCTGGAAAGAGTCTACCAATGCCTGGTTTAAGACTGTAGGGCCCACTTAAAAGACTGACTGCCTCAGCTGGTCAAGCCGTTACAGCTCTGGCAATTCAACTTCCTGCAGGATCCTCTAGATCCTGCCTCCTGTCAGCCATTTATGTTGTGGTTGTCCCTTGCAAAGATGAAAAGAAAAAAAGAAGACAAAGAAACTAGCCAGTCTGATTCCTGTTACAGTGCGAAAGCTACGTCACATCCAAATGAGCCTTTTCTGCCCCTCTCATTTATTACAGGTGCTGTACACACAGTGCAGGCACAGGTCTTGCTTGAGTGCTAACCAAAAGCAGGAGTCTTGTAGTCCCCACATCATTCAGTACCCGTGGCACATTGTGGACATGAGGATAAGTAGCCAAGCAATCATTAGTATAGTCATGAAGTTGAAAGACAGATGAGAGATGAACTCACTCGCTTCTGTGTTAAGAAGATGGAACTGAAAGGGGAATCGGAGAAACATAATAACAGGAAACCAGCCTTCTTTAACCTTCCTTATGTTTGGGAATAAGAGTGGGTATAACTATCTCAGAAGAGCGAGACCCCATCTACATCTTTCCTACTAACCAAGCTTTGTGCTTTGTGTTTTAAATGACCTGGTCAGCCTAGTGCAGTAGTGATGAACCTGTCGAACACATGCCACAACCCCTGTTCATTGTCGCTGAAAGCTCTAGAAGGCTCACCGTCACTGGCCTCATGTTTCTGTTTGCACTCAAACTTCTTGCTGAATTTCACAAACTTGCATTGTTGAGTGAGTCCATGGCAATGTGAGAAAACTTCCTTTTCCTTGAAACTTCTATATGGCCTGTGTTCTCCTGTCAGGCCAGCTCCCAACTAAAGTTGAATTTCCAGTTTGGAAGTGAACACATGACCACGTGGTTTAATACATTCTTGTTAATAGAACTGGAAAAAATCTGTCTTTAGAAATACACAGCTACAGATGAGACTCAAGATCACAGTTTACCAGCAGAGAATAGAGACAAAAACAATTCTGTATTTAGGTTCAGTGATCCCAAATTTAGACAGACCACTGTCACCAAAACCAGGCAAGTTAATGCCACTGTCTACAGCACGCGGTTTCCACAAATACTGAGCCTCTCACTCATCAGTAGCATTGTGTCTCCAAAGCCATATTGGTTTTGCAAGACTGCCTACTACTTGGCATTGTTACAACTTGTGAGTATTTCCATTCAAGATTTCCCCATCTGACAGCTGGAAAGGCAGTCACGCCCTGGAGTGCTCGTGGTGTTCTTACAAGGGGATCAGGGCACTGAGAACGTGGCACCTGCCTGTGGGTTGTGTGGGAAATAGCCAGGCAAAGCAAAAGAACACAGGGCAGGGCTGCAAAGAAATAAATTAAACATGCTGCAAGCTGTTGGTGTAGCCGGGTGACAGAAGTCCATCTGGACAGAATCCACTCCCAGGAAGCAGAGCCAGAGCTCCAAGGAGTCACAGAGGCACAGATGGAGTAATTCTTATCCCACCTCGGTGAACCTGCAAAGTTAGGATTCTCTAAATCACTCCATATTTGGGATATTTGCCCATGAATTATAGCATCTTTTCAGGGACACTGCAAATTAACTATGCTTTCCCAGGTTCATGAAAGCCCATCCATTTAATCAATGTTAGGCTCCAAGAGATGGATAATGAGAAGAGTTAGGGCTGCTGTCTTCATCTTGGCAACTTCTATGGCAAAGTTTAGTTAAAGTGCTGTGTGTTGGGCTCGTGGTTTAGTTTAGTGGCATAAGCACCTGCCCTAGCAAGTGCGAGGCCATGAGTTGGACCCCCACTACCAAAAATAAATAGATAAATGAATTAATTAATAAATAAAGTGTTGTGTGGTGAGAAGAGTATACAGTAGGTTTTAATTTTTTTCTTGGTTGAAAAAAATTTCAGCTCATCAGGGACTCCTGCTTTATGTAACATACTTTCATAGGTGATTCCATGACCTTTTGACAGTTCTAATGTGTATACGCAAGGAGCTATTCCCTACTCCCTTCCAACAGGAAGCTTACAGGAGAGGGCTTAAGTGCTTTCGCATGCCCTTTGGACGCCAAGTGGACAGTGTCTACGGCGGTGTTTTGCCTATTGTATGTGCTCTATAAATATTTCCTGTATTGAGTTAAAACAGCAGAATAAACACATACCCAGAGAAAACAGGGCAGTACTGGGCTGGAAACAGAATTCAGTATTCCCCTTCACCCCCAAGAATACTCTAGCTGGAGTTGTCTGCTTATCAGAAGGGGTTGTGGTATGAAGGATTTCAAGTCCTTTACTGACAACACCTATGCACTTATTTATGAGGGTTTTTTTTTAAGGAAATAATGGTGTTATAGATTAAAAACTGGTGGTCAACTTAACACCAGCTGAATTAAATCACCATGCTGCTGAGCATAGATGTTTCACCAGAGGAAAGTTGCCAACATAAATAGAGACATGGAAGAGAAGGAAGGCGTTAATGCGTTGAGGCACGTTGAGGCATTGTGGGTTCTCCTACGTGTTGCTGTTTGATTCGTTAGGTTCTCCTGCAGAAGCTCTGGTCCTCACATCGAGCATTGCTTCCTGGCTCGGGAGAGGAAGAACGTGTGCCTCTCGGTCTCCGGGATCAACCTGTCATACTGGCTTCCTGGCATGTACTCGACTGTGCTTGTCAGAGGAGGAGCTCAGGACCTCTGTGTCACTGAGGATGGCTGTGGTGCTTTTCAGGACAGCCCTGGTCTTTGCTGTGAGTGTGACTTCTTGGCTCCAGTGCAGAATCCTCAGCCTATCAGCACAGCTCCTTCACCCTGCTGGCATAGACTTCCTAGTTTCCACCGCTGACCTTTGGGCCTTCCTAACATGGATCCATAAAAGAGACTGGCATGAGCCTTTTTGTGGGCTCTAGACCTCCAATTGGACTCGTGGGAGGCACTGTCATGAGCTCTGGGTCTTCATCTGGACTCATGTGGGACATTGCTGTGGGATTCAGACCCTTGGCTAGATATTCTATGTCTTTAGTGTCATGGATAGATTTCCTGCATTTTCTTGTGTTAACTCTGGGTGACCATCATAAAAACAATATTATAAACTCCATGTCCTGATTCTAATTGTTCTATGTACAATCCCTGACTACAACAAATGGTAAAGTTGCAAGTTTTGCTCCTAACTAGCTGCCTAGTCCTGAGCAAATTATGTAATCTCTCTAAGCCTCAGTCACTTCATCTGTGAAATGGGATCTCTCCAGCAGTGTGCTGGACCCAGCTCTCATGGGCTTTCAAGTGCTAATTATCCACTTTGCTTCCCAACAGAGAGGTTAAAATGGCTGGTTGGAGATATTCACACCATGGAAAGTATAAAATGCTAAAAATCAGCATTTTTTATTTTTTTGAGGGACAGATGTTACACATTTGTGATAAATAAGATAGATCATATTGAAGAGTTATACAGTGTCTTATACATGAAGGTATGTGAGAATTGTTAATTATTACTTTCATACACTCTAGGACTTTTTATTTTTATATTGCTGCATATATTAAACTAGGATGTGACATAATCAATAGCATCTTACAATTATATTTGGTAGTATCTGTTTTCAGTGACTTACAAAATGATTCCTATTACCATAAACTGAGTGTTAAGAATCGATGAAACATCAGTATTATCATCATCATCATGATCACTATCTTAGGAGTTTTATACAGTCAACAAATTTTTCCTGATATATGAGAGAAAACACACTGAAGTCACTAAAAGTCTGTAGTGGTATTCAGCCAATTCTAGGGAACTTACTTTGAAGCAGACAAAACCTCCACTGTCTTTCTCCCTACCTACAATAGGCCGTTCTCCCCCTTCCCCAAATCCTCCAGCCAACCCCTTCCTAGGAGTGCTCTTAGCCCTTCCAGAGAATGTGGCACGTCCACCCCAACTAGGTCTGCACTGACGACTTGATAGCTTACTAGGCATGGGGAGCTGAGATTCCCTACCAGAGGCACCCACAGCAAACAGAAGAATGCTAAGCTGAGCTAGAGACTTTCTGGACATGAAGTCACCATGCATAGGTTACTGTTTGCAAAGCTGCTGGCTTTCATGCCCTTCCTGACTGTAGGTACTGTTGTCTGTGTGACTGACACAGAGCCCAGATTCATTACATGTTTGTCGAATAAGCCAGTGACTGTATCATTAACAATAATAAAGATATGCCAAATGAAACATTTTAATGTACCAAATGACTGAATATTATTTAGGAAGTAATAAATTGTACTTGCATATCTGGCAGAAGAAATGTGAGTTGCTTTAGCTACCTTAAAGGGACAATTTGCTAGTGTGTACTAAAATTTAATATGTGCCTGCCACGCTGTCTGCTTCAGGGAAACATCCACATTCAGGCAGAAAATGGAGAGCCAGCACAAGAGTCTTTGTGACAGTGTCATATCTAGCAGTAACATACTGTAAAAAGCCTAAATATCTACCAGTCAGAGAGAGGTAAAACACATGCTGCTCCCCTTAGGGTATGCATCTGTAGCAGCCAGGAGGAATGAAGCCAATCTGGGTATATTGAAAAGAAAAATATATTAGTGAGAGAAAAAAAAACAATTTTTCTAATGCTACATAATATGATAATGTATACATCTTAAAAATGAAACAAAGCCATTTTTGTGTTAGACTATAGGCTCTTAAATGAATAAGAAAATGTGACAGCAGTTGCCTAAGGAAGGGTAAGGCTGGGGAAAGCAAATGATCAAAGCAGACCTCAGCTTGGCTTTCATGTTTTGATTTTAGAGTTTATAATCAAAATGTTTCCATGCAGTATTTGTATGATTAGTTTCCAAAAAGGGAAGCATAGCTAGTGAACGCGCAGGCCTAAGCATCCATCCGTGCAGTGGCTCTGGAGCACTCTCTGTCCGCACTGTGAGCAGGGGTACAGGGCTGTGCTAGCCACTCTGCTCTGGGAGAGGAACAGAGGAAGCAGGTGCCTCACAGAGCCATTCTGCCATTGGGGGCAATCACTTCCAGGGCATATGGTAGACACGCATGGACTGATAGGATAGTACTGGCCAGAGTAACTCTGCCTTCCTCCTCTTCCTCCTTCCTGCTGCTGCCCAGCGGGGAAGTGGGTGGGAGAGTGAGGAACGAGGGAAAGGTGAAGAGAGGGGAGACTGCGGCCAACCAAGACTTAATGGCACTAAGAGCCAGGCATTTCCATAGCTGAGAGCACAGTCAACCAAGACACACGTCACTGCACTAAAATTCAGATCCTTCCACAGCTGAGAGCTCAAGGGACTTAATATTTCTCCCCACTGTCTTCATCCCTTTGACTTCCAGCAAAGTGATCTGTCTGTCTGGTCTGGTTCTGAAGGCCAGTATTCCTCACAATAGTCATAGAAGTAAGTGGTGCCTTAAAAAGTTATTTTGGTCACCCCTGTCTAGGACTCAAGCAGGAGTTGGAAATAAATCACAATTCACAGGGAACATTCCATTTTCCTTCCTGGAAATGCAAAACATCTCTGTTACCCCTTTTTGGATCCAAGTTCTCATTTATTCCCTAAAACTTTCACAAAGCATGATTCCACCACTTCCTTTGGTCTCCATCTGACTCTCTATCCTTCTACCCATCCAATCACATTTATTTAGCGCACACAAATCACCAGTACTACTTTGCACCTAATATTTTTAAGTATGGAGAATTTTGATGAAGGATTTGAGAATGGATGAAGTGAGTCAGGATTATACTGGCCAAGAGTCAGGGGGTATGGCTGAAGCAAGGAATAGCTGGGGGTGGGCACATGCAAGCTACTGAGGCTAAAGCAGAATGTGGACTGCAACACAGGTAGCAACTTAACTCCTCTATAATCATAGAGAGAAAAAAAGGGGTCAGAACTAACTCTAAATTAATAGAGAAGAAGGAGCTGTAGAATCCCATTAAGATGGATTTTTACATAGCACAGGAGCATCGTTCTGAAGGATTTTATGCCTGCTAATGAAATACCAATAAAGACTATGGAGACACAAATATAGTTAAGTGATTTGGGACTGGGAACTAAATTTCTGCCAAAAGAAAGCTTGCTAAGAGAGAGCTGGTGTTTTTCATTTTCCAAACCACAGGCAGTGGCTCCATCATGCTGAAATGGAGGAGCCAAATCTCCATAACCAGGCAGTTTGAGCCCTCTGCTACCTTGGCCAGCCTTTGCCATTTTAATTTTTTAAAATCAGTTCCAATGACTCTCCCGTGCTCAATAAAACCAGCTGCAGGCTCTAACTTTCTTTCAAATGTCTTGCCACTTTTACCCCAGAGAGGCCAACATAAAAGCCCAGAAAGAAATCAAATAGCCTGTCCGACACCAGGTAGGCTGGGAGTGTTGGGGAAAAGGGAACCTGCTGTGGACTTCAAGAGCTCCAGCACTGACAAAATATGTGCGATGATTCCTGAAGAGCCAGGTGAAACTCTGCAGGAGCCAGGCAGCCCTTTCTACTTCTTTAGGCTCTGAACCCGTCCTGATTCATCATCATGCTGACAGGTTGCAGATTTGCGAGACATTTGTTCACGATCTTCTGAAAGGAGCTGGTGACTCGTTTTTCACTGTGAGTCCTTAGAATAGACCCGAAGGTGGCAAGAGGCTCAGGGACCACTCCAAACAGGGTCCAAGAAAATTCTAGAAGGGCTGACCCTTGTTGAGATGCAGTGCAGAGTTAGCAGCCTTAGACCCCTGCTCCAAGACTCATGAGCTGTACCTTTGACACCTATGCCTCAGTTTCCTCTTCTGTAAGATGGAATTAAATACTCCCTTATACTTCTTTGGGTGGTTAAAATTAAATAAGAAATAATTAAAAAAAATAAACACAAGGTGTTTAGCTCTTGGTACATTTGGCATGATGACAATATACAAAGGTAGACTCTAGGTATCTTCTGAGGGCAGGGAGAGATAGAAGGATCCTAGAGGTTCTAGGCATTTGTAAAATAAAGGCAGTGCAAAGTCAAGCCCTACATGCCTCTCAAGGGCAATACAAGTGGTCTTGGAATTTCCTTCATTCTTTACTGGATCAATTCTATAGGGTTAGGACTTGAATTTCTTAAATATTGTAGTTGCAGAAACCATTTTTTTTTCCAAAACCAAGGTGGTAAAAAAAAGAAAGAAAAATGGGCTCTACAAAACAGGTACATTCTATTTAGAATGTAAATTAAGCCTTTTAAGAGACAGTTTTCTAGGATAATTGCATTACCAGGAGTCTGGGCCAATTGTCCTTAACCCAAAAGTCACCTGGCTAGGATGCAAATAGGATTGCCTCTAAACTGAGGCCAAAATTGTGGTGCTTCTGCATCCCACAGATGCTCAAGAAAATTGTTAGTGCCCCTGGGCCCATACACTGCTGGAAGGCTCTGTGGGCTGCCCTGTGGCTGTGGAGACAGGGAGCTGGAGTTGCTACACTGGTCATCCCTGTGTATCTCTCCTGCCCCACCGCACTTGCCCTAGAGGAAACTCTGGTGTCTCCACCATTGCTGCCTAGATGTGATCCCAGTGTTCACGCCAATTGTGCCATCTCTGTGACCCTAATGTTGTCAGATCATGGGGGCCAAGGCAGCAGTGGGTGGTCTGCAGAGCTCTGATGAGTGAGTCCCCCAAACCTGGGTTGATGGGTCATAAACTGAGCCCAGCCGCTACCCTGAGTGTGATCACAAGTCCCACAAATCCCTGATGAAGTCAGTTTTGTCACCTCTGGCTGTGGCTGGCAGTGCCACAAAGACACTTAGCTGTCCTTACAGGAAATCGAGACCAGGCCATGACCTCTAAGGCCTTCATTTTCAGTCCAAACACTCCTTTGACTTTCACAGATCTGGAGACAGACCCCAGGAAATCCTGAAACAAATTCTAGGTGGATCAAGACTACCTGCCCTGCAGGGAATGTGTGTTAGCTACAGACCCTGCTGTGCTGGGGCTGCTGACCTTAGTGTTCCAGAAACCTAAAATAACGTATTCATTTACCTGTGCAGAAAAACAAAACAAAAACAAACAGACAAAAAACACACTGAAATAGCATCTTAATTTTATTCCAAATTTGGATCAGTGAGAAACGGTTGGATCTAAGTCAGGCCTACTGGCTGTGTGTTCTCTCCTATAGAATGTGGCTAAGGTGATGAAGATCAAAACAGTGATGAAAGATGTGACCACCAGATGAGAAAAGCCAAATACACATTAGGGCAGGTAAATCCATTTTGTGAATACTCATTCCAAGCTGATGCAAGACTCTGTACTAAGTTATAGTAATAATGTCCTCAAAGAGTTAAATTGTACTGGTTAAAATGTTCTAGTTATCTAAACATTATCAGAGTCCTTCATTCTTTCCAAATTAATCTATTTCACTCTAATAAATTCTTCAGAGAGAATCTATTTGAATTAATTCATCCATCCACCACATATTGCTAAATTTCTATTATGTGCCAGGCACTATTTGGAGGTATTGTACATCACTGACGAAACAGGCCAATCCCTGACTTAATGAGCTTTCCTTTAATAGCTTTTATAGACAGATTGAAATCAAAGAAATACACAGTACAATGTCAGGTAGTGACAAATGTTGTGGGGATAAAAAAGCAAGGGACTGTAGGATGGAAATACCTGAGATGGAGTGGTCAGGAAAGCACCTCCATAGAGTTCATAGCTGAACAGACATATGGTTAAAATATGGTAGAATTGCCAGGGATTTAGATCAGTGGCTTAAGAGCTTGCCTGGTGTCTTAGTTACTTTTCACTAGCCGCTGAGACAAAATACCTGATGCCCAAAGTTGGGAAAGGAAAGCTTTATTTCCTACAGTTTTTGGAGGTTTCAGTCCATACTCAGTTGGCTCCAAGGCAGGGTGGCATGACCGCGCTGCAGTTCATGGCGGCTGCAAACAGCAAGCGGAAACCAGCAAGAGAGAGAAACACCCCTTCTTCTTGCCATTACATCACATCCTGGCTCCACCCCTAGGAGGGTGTAGTACTGACACCCCCAATCCAAGCACTAGATAGTGAACCAATCACAAATGCATAATTCAAAGGCATGAGGCTTGGGGGCCACTGACATAAACCATGACACCGGGTAAGTGCAAGGTCATGAGTTCAATATCCGGTACCCACCCCCCAAAATGTGGTAGAATGCCCTATTGTTATCTAGACAGAATCATGGTCCAGGAGAAGGAACATCAAGTGCAAAGGCCCTGAGGTACTCATGCTTAAGGAGCAGAGAGCAAGGAGAATGGAGAGGACTAAGAGATTGCAGATGGCACCAAGAAGCAGTCAGGAACCAGACTGTGGAGAGTCAGCAGGTCACAATGAAGATTTAGATTTTACTTAATTTTTTTAATGACTACCAATCTTTTTTGACAATAGAACCTAAAAATGGTCTGATAATTTCTGTAGTGGATGCTGTGTTATATCATCATACCCTGATCACACTTCGGGACTCATATACCCATTTCCAGAGCCTGGGGAGTGTTGGCAGGAATTCCCAATGGGAAAGGGTGGCCTCACCCTCACTCACCCACACTCCCACAGCACAGGTGGCCCATGATGGGTCCAGGTGTGGGTACAAAGCCTGCACCCCCTCACCTCCCTGGGATAAAGCTAACAGCAGTCAGACTAGCTCCAGAGCACTGGGCTGAATGAGCTGAAGCCTTTGCTTCCCTCTGTCGGATTCCATGAGTTGCTCTGGAGACTGTGTAAGTCTTAGGGTCCCCGTGCTACTGCCATGGTGAGCTCCACCTAAGGGGATTCTGAACAAAGTAGCTACATTTTGCAGACCCAGAAATAAAAGATGACAAATTCATCCTGACCAGCTGATTTAACTGGTAAGTAAAAAAAATTTTTTATTAGAGTCCCTATTTGAGCTGGATATTTTCTGTCACTGGACTCATTTCCCAAAAATGGAACACTGACAAGGAAGTGGGGGAAGGTAGAGAGTACTCTGATGAGCGGAATCTGGTTTTATCTTGTTTGGTTATCTGTAGTTCTCACAAGTCAGTTCCATCAAGATACAGGGAGCATAATTAATAATGTTTGATGTTTGAATAGAGGTACAAAAGTAACTATAAGGTTATACCCTCAGTTGAACTGAATTTTCTGCTTAATTTCTGCAGGTGCTTGATACAAGTACGAAGTTGTAAGGTGAAAGAATATAGTCAGTTTCCCCCTGAAACAATTCATTTGATCAATATCTGATTCAAATCAGTTGTGGAAGTGTGGTCAGCTGCTGTGCTTTACTGGTATTACTTCCCTGCTAGCTGCCTGCCAGGTATCTTCCTTTACTAAGGATCTCCACATCATTGGGAATGACAGTTAAGCCACCCTTTTCCCTCTGTTGGGGGAGGCTGGAGTAGGGGGCGGGGAGAAGGAGCTGGGAGTCACTTGGTGGGGCCTCCTGGAAACCCCCTGAAGGAATCTGCCTTTATCGGCTGGTAGGGTGGACACATTTCCACTTTCCCCTGAACATGGGCTTTCTGCTTCCCCCAGTGTCAGCCTTGGAAGCTTATGGGAATCACATGGGCAGCCTGTTAAAACACTAACTGCTGGATCTATCCCCCAGGGTGCTGGTGTCGTTTGGGCCCAAGGAGTCACATTTCTGAATTCCGACCCTGCTGCTGTGGTCCTAGAAGTTGTACTTTGCGAACAACTGCCTATAGCTGGAGCCACAGAGGTCATTTTGTGACTGAAGTATGAACTTCTGGATAGACACCATGACCTAAGGCAGTGATGGTGAAAGTTTTAGAGCTTTTAATGATAACAAGCAGCCCACTGCTGCCATCGCACCCGCACACGCACCATGGGTTCCCCACCACTGCCCTGAGGTTTGTAGATCAATAAGTTAGATGAAATCTCAGTCCCTGGTCTTAGCTTAGAATTATGCTACCTACCCAGATTTCCTTCTCCTAAGGAACAGGTAGAACCTGTATCTCATTAAACCCCTACTTTTCCTACTACTTCGGTGCGCGCTACTCTTGTGTGCCCCTGAATGAAATGATATTTGATAAAAAGGCCTTAGAGCATATCTTTCTGTTGCACATTTTCTACAAAATCTCAGTTCTCATTTTTTTCAAATGAACAGGAAATTGGAAAGTGACATTAGCATTTGAACTCTGGCAATGAAGGTCTTGAATCCTTCCATTACATTCTGCTATCTAGCGTCAGTGAAT
The DNA here is from genome assembly GCA_004027295.1 of Dolichotis patagonum. Taxonomy (NCBI): domain Eukaryota; kingdom Metazoa; phylum Chordata; class Mammalia; order Rodentia; family Caviidae; genus Dolichotis; species Dolichotis patagonum. The sequence goes on along the minus strand of PVJX010029900.1, from coordinate 2,517 downwards.
CAGTGTTTATCCTATTTACTACATGACAAGCTGTGTATCCAGGGTCCATGGTGCATATGTGGTCATGGAAGAGATTTCTCCAGCGTAAATGAACTGTCTCAAGGACGGACATCACAGAGACCTGTGGGGCTTATGCCACTGACAGCCCCATGTAAGGACTTTCTGTCTTAGTGAATGCAGCTGCGATCAACAGATTTTTATGTCTTATGAGCAGAGAATGAATTTATAAGCTCGTTCCAGGTAGCTCTAGCCCGTATGCTTAAGGAGCAAAACTGTAATATTTAAAGTTCCTATGGAGAAAATTTCCTTTGGATAATTATACTTTTGCTGAAGGGTCTTTGTTAAATTTCTGAGAATTTTGTATTCTTCTTGAAATGATTCTCTAGTAGATGAAAGAAAAGCATGACAGTCAGTCTAAAGAACACAGAAGCTCGTAATCGGATGTTGCCAGGAATCCTTAATTCCTGCTCTGGCTGAAATCATGAAAAGGGTCAAAACCCTGATCTTTCACTCACATATTCTTTGAGTAGTTGCCTGGTGCTGCTCTTGCGGGTTTCCATTTGCAGCAGAAGGGCAGTTCCTGCCTTGCCGGTCCCCAGCTTCAGTGCAGATACAGTAACTCCAGGGCAAGTGGCTGTCTCGATAGTGAACAAATTTCACCTGTAGGATAAAGGTACATGTAGCGAGGGTATCTTAGGCATAGGGAAGTAATGTTTGTCTCACTACATGTGGGGAAAAGCTGAATCTATAAATGAAGCTGTACCCCAGGTATTATTTAAAAGTGGAGTATCTGAGAGGGGATAAAAGTTGCATGAGTCCTAATTTTAAAGCCCTAAAACTAAGATTTGTCAGCAAATATTGCTTTAATAAAAGCACTTTGCTGATTTTATTTTTCTCATAGCTTCCGTTATCCACTTTTACACTAACCTACAGAAAACAAATCACTGGTCCTATAACTTTCTAAAGTGCTATAAACCAGCTCTGGTTCTCCATCTAGTGTACCCAAAACTGACATTTCACTCTGGTTTCTGTACTGTCACACTGAACATGAGGCTCTTTGGGTCTGGTGTCACTCCACCAACAGGGCTGAAGCCTAAAAAGAAGTGACCAAAGGGTCAAGAAACTGCAGCTTGTGTAGCGACACTAGCAGAACTGAATCCTGCTGAACCGAAGGGGCAGGTGGAGCCAGTCATGGGTTGATAACATAGGTTTCAGCATCAGTTTTTATTTATTTATTTATTTATTTATTTATTTATTTATTTTTGGTTCTGGGGAATCAAACTCACAACCTTGGGCTTGCCAGGTAGGCACTTAAGCCACTGAGGTAAATCCCGGCCCAGCATCAGTTTGTTTTAACAAGGTCGGTGGTCACTGACCTTCCTGCGCTGAATGTATAACAAAGCCCTTCGTTGCGTTGTTCCTGGGCCCGGGCAGTGGGGCAGTGTGTAATTATTCTTCCAAATGTTTTATGAGCAGAGCAGTGATGAGAACAACCAGGTAGCTTCTAAGTACTCAAACAGCTGCCCTTCAACGGCCAAACGATCATCTACCTACCTATTTTCTTTGTTGTTTTGTTTTGTTTTGAGTACTAAGAATCAAGTACTGGGCCTCATGCATGCTAGGCAAGTATTCCACCTCTCAGCTGCCTACTATTTAACATAATAATCCTGCTCCCTTTGACTGGTCTATCCAATTCACTTCCAAGTTCTGGGTTATCTGTGAAGTCCCTTTCTTTCTCCCACATCTCCTTTAGCCACCCTCCTGCTCTTTAGGAAACCTCCAGTTGCCTTCAAGCAATCCTTTCTTTAAGTACTACCATTCCTTTTACCTCTCCTCAAAATCCTCTTTCTCATTACAGATTATATAGGACCCAAAAGGAAGGAAACTACTTTAAAGCCCAGAAGGGCTAAGATCTTTTTAGGACAGCCAACAAAACGTACAAGAAAAATAATTTATACTCCGTATTAGCATTTCTGGATTTCTGAGCCTTTCACATGTATAGCCATCGTTTGGTATTACACTGAAGATGCCACGCATAGCTCCTTACATGAGCCCTGCAGCACCAGCACACTCTTAGCATGGTGCATTTTAAATAACAAGAAAGCAAGTTTCTGAGCTGTACTCCCTGTGTATTTATTCCTGAAGTCATTATTGGCTTCTGAAGTCCTGGGTCGAGGACTAAGAATCAACAGTTCTTTTTCCATTTCAATTTTTACAACACAATAGGAATAATTTTATTTCTGTTCTCTTTGAATTACAGACAGAATCTCACAATTGCACAATTGAGGTGCTAGCTAAGGTGCAGGTATTCAGATTCCCTAGGAGGAAGTACTCAATAAGGTTCTGGAATTGGTAAACATTTTTACTCTGGCACCATCTGCCCTCTGGCAGCAGATCCATCCTGTCTCATAAAATGTGGAGACTGAGGGGGAAAGGTCAAGATTCCAGGTTAAAATGAGCCATTTCAGAAGGACACACAATGCTGTCTGCACAATAAATGCAGCCTCTTTTTGCTCA